>CM040238.1:194208560-194446512 GCA_022545495.1 Chrysanthemum lavandulifolium | reverse complement strand
TTAATCCTTTGTCACAGGCGAGGTCGCGCGAAACAAGTGTTGGAGCGCATGCGGCGAGGCTGGCGAAAAGAAAGGTGTTAAGGGCAAAGGCGTATGTGGTGTTGGCGCGGCGCACCTCCCTCGATCTGGCCAGGTGCCCGTGAGTGTTGCCACCGTGGCTCGTCGAGATGCGGATTTGTTGCGAGAGGTGAATAGGATTGAGAATGATACTAGTCGCGTGGGTAGTTCCTCCTTGAGCGTAGTCATAGTTTTAGATTGTCTCTTGTCTGTAACTATCTTTGAGAAATAACTCGTAGTCATGAAATAAACCTCCTTTTTGTTAAGTGTTTGTAAATATATTTTCCATTTGTGATGTACACTTATCTTACTTGTCTTTGCGTGAAAGAAGTATTAATTGTTACACATATATCAAGTGTGAATAATACAAGAAATTCATAATCATGTATGAAGATCCTAAGATACTAAAAAAAAAATTGTCAAGTACAATCGTGTATGTTAATGGTATACGTCGTCGTAAATACCAAATTAAGGAATCAAGTGTCTTGGTTCCAAAGTTGTTAACGTCGCGTATGGTGTTGCGCATCAAAATGGTAGAGTCTGCGCATGGCTATTCAACGTCTTGAGAACAAGGTGTTTAACAAGGATCGCGATCCGGTGATGGGTTTGCAACCCTCTTATTCAACAAGTTGTTTATTAGGTTAACTTATCCTTTTTATCATCGTGGGTTTATGATGAGTGTGTAAATACTCGTCATTTTGTCAATCGAGCTATGAAAACATTTAAAAAGCTCAGAAATACATCAAATCTTGAAAATATCTCAAAATTGCATTTTATATGTTTTCGGATGCAAAATGTTTAAAATCGGATGAAAAATGAGCTAAGTTTGCATAATTAGCGAGTTGGGTCCCCGAGTTTCAAAGGTTGTCGAGAAATAGTCCACAGCACTTATTTTACAAGAAAAAGTCACCAAAGGTCCTTTTAAAATCATAAGTTGTCAAAATTAGTCCTTTGGTGAAAAATGTCAAAGTTTTTGAGAAATTACAAGTTTAGTCCTTTGAGTTTCAAAATTAGCAAAATTAGTCCTTGGAAGTTTGAAAATGTCTATTATGGTCCTTGTACTATTGAAGCTTGTCATTTTTGGTCCCTTGAAACAACTTTGATAAAGTGGCGGTGGTCCTCGAAATATCAAGAATGGCAGTTTTGGTCCTTGTATTAACAAACCAAACATTTGAGCCCCCTGCCAAATACCTTTCTGAACCCCTGCCATATCCCTTGTGACCCCCTGTTTTTGACCCCCCTTTCATATATTAATCCCACCGGTCAAACATGGTCAAACAAACACCCCTTTTTCCTTTTCTTCTTCTCCTTCCGTTGTCTGCTGCTTCTTGGACCTTCCTTTCTGCTCCAGCTCCTTTCAGCCTCCGTGTCCCTCATGCCTTAACAACATCAAAATACATTTAATGCTCCCTCCTCCCTTTCACTCAACCCCCCTGATGATATATCAATTTAAGCAAAATTCATCAACGACGATTATGGCTCAAGTCATCCAATGGTCCGAATTCAAGTGGAAATGCTCGAGATAGGAGAGAGAAGCTTTTATTATAAAAATAGAAGGAAGAAGCAAGCAAGAAGTAGTAGTACTTAGTTTTTAATTTCATATTATATATGGTTTTAAACTTTCTATGTCTTAAATAGGTTACTCGGATGTAATTTCAAGTTTAATTGTATCAAACTAAGTTGTTCGATTAATATTGAAACTATTTTCAATATCAATTCAAGTTTATATTAACATTTCATGTTTTCATGTTCTTTGTTGAAATTGGGTTTCAAGCTCTTACATTCAAGCTTCAACTAGCTAATTTTAAGTTCAAATAAGTTTATTTAAGCTATTTATAGCTTTTGGTAAGCTGTCACTCAAGTTCAAATAATCTTGATATCCGGTCAACAAAAGTCAAACTTTGTTGAATGTTGGTTCAAGCGATCTTGGAAATGGATATGGGTGATGCGAGAGTTGGTTATGGGTTGAATCACGAGTTGAGTTATGGTTTAAAATAGGTTAGTGTTCTTCTTTGATTCTTGGCGAAACCATAGTGGTACGTGGACCTGATGAGTTTCACACAATCTATATCTGTCATAATCTTATTTTTAAGCCTATTATTCATTTGATTGTGTTAGTTGGTTAAATAGCATAATTTAGGTGTTAGTTGAATCAACGATTAGGATTTAGTGTTAGAATAAAAGGATTAAGTAGAGTCATTGTACCGTCAGTTAGCTAAGGTGTGTTTGGATCGATGGCTTGTTTGAGCTTGAGCTTTTGTTTGTGTTTAAAATACGTCTACTCGGTCTAAATTAGGTCCACTAGAATCAATTTAGTCATCATCTTGCATATCGCTATTCAAAGTCAAAATCTTTCTAAACATGTCCTAATTTCATATCATTAAAAATTTGTAAAACCAAGTTTGCATTGTGTTCATAATTGATAGGAGTAACTTAATCAAGTCTTATAATAGCTCATTTCATCATTTTCGGTTAACAAATTAAGCTCTAATCTCATTTAAGTCAAACTTTGCAAAGTGTCAAAGTCAAAAAGTGAAAACCTCGGTTTTCACACACGGTGATTTTAATTGATTCATTTTGGAACAATTCAAGTGAAATTTTGGGTTTAAAACTTGGTTGGTCAGGATTTGTTAATATGATTTTTGTAGATTTTAGTAATTTTGTATAAGCTTCAAAATAACTTGTCAAGTTGGTCATAAGTCCCACATGCGACTTTCGATTGAATCTTGGTGTGTGCTGAGTGTTAATCGAGCTTGTCACAAGCTCATTAGAGCTTATCTTGATGCGAAACTTGGTTTGAGGTAGTTAATTTGGTGGACTTGAGGTCTTCGGTTTTGTTTTCACATTAGCTTATTAAATAAACTTGTGCTTAAGCAAGTAGACGTAAAATCATTTGGCACAAGTTTTTTTAAACATCAAATCATGGCGGTTAGCACTTTAGAGGTTTAGGCTAGTTGTAATTAGTTGCTTTTGAGTAGTTTTAGCTTATTATAGCTTACGTGATAAGTTGGTGCTCATTTGGTGCCTTTAGCTTATTTTGAGTGATTATTTATAAGCACTTGTCCTTCTGATTCATATTATCACACATAAGCTCTTTGTTTTTTATATTTTCTTATATTGAGAATATTATTTTAGACTTTTCTTGAATTTTTCATATTTTCCGACTTTGTTTGATATTTTCCTCATTTAAATCGGTTTTAGTACTTTTAAATTAGCTTTTAATACAATTAATTGGAAAAGCTTCAAAAATAAGTTTTCATTTTTCCTAGGTTAAGATAAATATAAAAAGCAAAAAATAATTTTTCCAGATTTTCTTAGTTAAATTTGTAATTTTTAGCAACTTAATTAGTTTTAAATAGTTTTAATTCATAGAAAATAGAAAAATAATCGAGAAAAATACAAAATTAGTTTTGAAAATTCTCTTTAGTTATTTTAGATTTTTTCAAGTAATTTTTCATTTTTCTAGCTTTATTTCATATTTTCTTATATTTTAGGGTATTATTAAATAGGTAAAATAGTTTTAATTAATAATAATTAAATAAAGATTCATAAAAATAATTTTCTTTTTCTAAAAATTTTCTCTTATCATTAGGTTTGTAAAATGTCATTTTTATATTTTTAGGATTAATATTGTTTCGGTTCACAATTTCTTTATGCGTACGTAGTTTTTAAGTTAAATTTGTAAAAGAAAAATCAAAAACATCATTTTAAAAATAGTGATAGCGTTTATTTAATATAATTTATCTTTTAATTTTCTTTAATTTGCATTTAAGCCATCAATTTATAAACTTTTCTTTAGGTATAATCAATCATAACCCTTTTCCGCTCAAATTGCCTGATCACTATATCGTTGGTGATTCATGCACAACTCGTGGGACTTAACGACTGGGAAACACTAAGCTCCTCTTGATCTTCATTGCATTGGTGTCGATGTTTGAAGTTTATTACGTTGACCATTCACAAGTGGTTAGCTTTGTGATATAACTGCTGGTTCATCGATCAAATTTTCGCATGCGGAGTATGCTAATTATCTTACGCTTAGCATATTAGTGATTTGAATATTCACTTTGTTCATACCATCTATCTATATCTATATATATTTTCTTATAAAAATCCAAAAACCCAAACATTTAAAACGTATTAAACACAAAATATTTTCCTTTTGTTTCTATATATATATAAAGATAAAAATACAAAAGATTTTCGTTTCTTTGTTTAATAATAACAACATAAAAATTATCACCGAAACCAAGGCGAGTACTACCTAACTGGGGAATACACCATAATAAGTTCCCGAACCAAAGATTAAAACTTGCCTTGTGTCCTCATGTGAAGGTGTACCTTTTTCAAAGAAGCTATTCATCTTGTGATTATTGGTTTAAGTTCACCGTTGTTTTGCCTCGATATTGTTTTAATTGGATTTGTTGTTATATCTACTTTTCAAAACCATAAAACCCAAAAATATTCTTCTTTTCCCATTTTCATAATCCTTTCATAATTCCCTTCCTTAACTCCGAGATCTCTTAGGTTAACTCTAGTGTTGCGCTCGCTCTTCTAGATCCGGAGCCCATTTCGTGAGCTTGTCGGATTCCAGAGGCGTGTCCGGAGACGTGCCTCATCATCGGACGAGATCCGGATCGCCACACTACTCCGCTATCATGGCGGAAGAACGTCCTATGTGAGCTCTCCGCACCCATCGACGGTATGGAGATGTATTGTTATCCACCATTGTGGTGAAAATTTTGAACTTAAAACCGGGTTATCGAATCTTGTAACCTCAAGTCAATTCTATGGTTTTGAGAGGATGATCCTCATGCTCATATTCGATGGTTTAACAAGATTGCATCTACCATCAAATACAAGAATGTCCTACGGATCTTGCAAGCTTCTTCTTCCCATTTTCCTGAGGGACAAGCCCTTGGCTTGAAAAACAACCCCTCAATCGATCGAAACATGGAAGACCGGTAAAGAAATTTGTGAACGAGTTTTATCCACCTTCCAAAACCAGAGTCTTAAAAACGAAATCATCAAATTCACACAAAGTTTGATGAATCCTTAAGAATCGTGGATCGCTTTTAAGGAGTTGTCAAAATGTCCTCACCACGGTTTCTCCGAGTTGATGCAAATCGATACTTTCTATAATGGGTGAGTCAATCTGATCAAGATTTCTCAATTCCTCCATGGAGGAAATTTTTGAGCAAACCGTAAAAGAAGCTTTAGCAATCATTGAAAACAAGTCAAAGTCCGACCGCACTAAGCAAACCGGTTGTTTCCCAAGTCGTGTTGGTCCTTCTTCTTCATCGCGTGAGTCAATCTAGCACCGATGCTAAGATTGACAAACTCATAGCAATTCAAGCTTTGGTTCTCTCCAACCAAAAGAAAGTTTTTTCCACAAACTTCACCTCTCAAGTTAAGAAAGTGGAAGTCGTGTTACTTGCAGGGCCCCATGCCTACTACAACGATGGCCACCGATGGTAACCCTTTTGAAGCAAACGCTGGGCGGATTTCTAATCGAGGCAACCAATACCGTGCTCCTATAGACCCGAACCACCGCCCAACCACTCACTGACCACCGGTTTCAACCAAAACCAAAACCGTAATCAAAATCGAATAGACTAACCAAGGTTTTCAAAACCAAGGTAATTTTAGTCAAAATAACGATTTTCAAAATCAAAGTCAAAACTTCCAACACCAAGGAAACTTTAATAGAAACCAAGGTTGGGGAAATTTCAACCCTGGTATTTTCATGGCAATAATCAAGGAAATTTTCAAAATCAAGGCCCTAATCCAAACAAAGAGGCCATAATTTTCCTCATTAACTCAAGCCATTGTTCCAACGGACCATCATCCGATGAGTTGTTGAAACAATTCATGAAATCCCAAGAGGAAATGAATAGTTGTTGGTTGGATTGACATTAAGAAGTCTTTAAATGATCGACCCGCCTGTGTATTTTACCTAGAAACACGATCGCTAATCCGAGGGGCGATGCAAAGGGATCACAACCGTGGTGCTTCATGATGGACCCTTATTCCTACTACCTCTTCTTCTTCTCCCAAGGTAGTGGAAAGTGAACCTGAGGCGATTAAAGGACCAAGTGCAACCTACTAGCTCACAAAGTACAAGACATGTCCATCCTCGTGTTGTCCTAAACCCAAAACCAAACCTCGAGTTGTTTTGAACCTCCGCTTGACAACCCCAAATCCAAAACTTCTATTCCTTACCCTCACGCTTAAATGAGCAAAGTCTAAAAAGCACCATCAAATGGAGAAATTTTTTCAAATTTTCAAGAACTACATTTTGACATAAGTTATGGATGCCATCATGCGATGCCCAAGTTTGCATCAACTCTCAAACACATGTTAACAATAAGGAAAACTGCTTGAAATGGCTAAACTCCTTCGAATGAGAACCGCCAGCTCGCTAAAGAAGCTCCCTAAAGCTTGGAGATCCCGGAAATTTTCTTCCCGTTTTTCCGTGGATGATTGAATGCTTTGCCCTGATTGTCAAGCATCAACTGATGCCTTATTCAAGATGGAAGAAACTTTCTTCCGTAACTTATTCCCACCGCATGACTCTTTCGCTTGCGATCGTCTATATCGCCTCTTGGCATCGCCGAGGATGTATTCGTGAAAGTAGGAAAGTTCCATTTTCCACCGACTTGCGGTTGATTTTGATGCCGATCACCGTTCCCTCATTGTTGACGAGGATTCCCGAGAACGGGCCGGCCTCATTGATGTATTTGAGCAAGAAATTACGCACGGGGTAATGAAGTCAACTTTAACCTTGATCAAACTTCGAGGTACTACTCAAATTATGATGTCAACCTGCTAATCGAGTCGATGTAATTGATATTGTCGCAGGAGTACTCTCAAGAGTTTCTTGGTTATTTAAATCCGGGGGATTCCACCACATCTTCTCAACCAATCATTGTCGACTCTTTCCCCTCTCACCCGTTGAGGGAGGTGACTTTTCTAAGAGATCATGAGTTTTAAGATGAATCAATTCCACGGAATTGACAGGATTCGGAGGAGATATCTTTATCTTGAGCAATTGTTAAATGAAGATACATTACCTTTACTCCTCCGGAAGAGATACGATTGAGGAAATCAAATCAAGAAAACATCTTCCAAGAATTTCCGAGGTTGAACTTAAGGACCTACCCTCATCTCGAGTATGCATTCTGAGGGTGATGATAAATTACCCCTATAATTGTAAAGACTTAACCGAGGAGGAGAAAATCGCCTCATAAAGGTTCTGGTCACAAGCAAGCAATTGCTTGAACTCCGACATTGCGGTATCAACCCAGTTTGACTTCAAAACAATGAGGATACCTTACCCAGCATTCAACATCGTAGAGGTGAATCCAAGATTCATGAGGTTATCAAACAAGAGGTTCTCAAACTTTGATCGCTTAATTTACCCAATCCGATAGTCCTCGGTCACCCCATCCAGTCCAAAAAGGGTATAACATGTTGTCACAATGAAGAAAACCATTATTCAAACTGAGTTACGGATGGGTTTATGACTATCAAGTTAAACGAAGCCACCAGAAAGACCATTTTCTCTACCCTTCATGGACCAAATGTTGAGAGATTAGCGGGGAATGAATACTATTGTTTCGATGGTTTCTGGATATTTTCAGATCCCCATTGATCCCCGGATCAAGAAAAGCCACATTACCGCCCATACGGAACTTTTGCCCAGACGAGCCTTTTTGGCCTATGTAACGCCCCCGGCACGTCCAACGATGTATGATGGCAATTTTCCACGAATGAGGGAAACAATGGAGGTGTTTATGGATGACTTCTTTCGGGGACTCGTTTAAACATGTTCTCCCATTTAAAAATGCTAAACTTAAGACACCAATCTTTGTCTAAATTGGGAGAAGAGCCACTTTATGGTTTTTTCCAACCCAAATTTAAAATTTTAAATTTTCACATTAAACCGTAAAAAATTAGGAATTTAAAAGGGGTTTTGGGGTTTTGAATTTCCCCAACCCCCAAATGAGAAAACTTAAGGCTTTTAATAACCCTTCAATTTTTAAAACGGGTTTTAAAGGGGGAAAATCCTTAACACCCAAATTTAAAACACCCTGCCAATTACCCCTTTTATATTTTTCCCAAGGTTTTATTTACCCAAAACATAAATTAAACCTTTTTTCCTTACCAAAAAAAAATTCCCCCAAGGGACTTTTTCTTTTTCCAAAAAATTAAAAAATTTTAAATTTTAAAAATACCCTTTAAAATTATTTAATTTCGGGTAAAAATTTAAAATTTTACCATTTTGACAATAATTTTCAAAAAAAATTTCCCTTCCCTTTTTCAAAAAAAAAGCCAAAAATTTAAACAAACAAAACATTCTTAAACAATTTTAAACAATTTAAAATTAACAAAAAATAAAAGAAAAAATAAAAAATTAAATTTGAAAATAAAATTTTTTCCCCAAAATACCCATTTTTTAAAGGGAATAATTAAAAAATTTTCAAAAAAATTTATAGTTTAATTTTTTAAAATTTTACCCAAAAAAATTTAAAAAAAATTAAAAAAAAAATTAACAAAACCCAAAACAATGCCCAAAAACAATTTTAAATTCCAGTAAAAAACCAAAAAAATAATGCCCCTTTTTATTTTTAAATTTCCCAAAAAAAAAAAATTTTTAAAAAAACCCTTTTAAAAATAACCCAAAAATTAAAAAATAAAAAAAAAAGCAAATTTACTTTAATGAAAAAAAATTTAAATTCCACAAATTTTAAAAAATAAAATTTTAAAATAAATAAATTTAAAAAAATTTAAAATTTTTTAACAATAAAAAAAAAAAAAAACTTTTTTAAAAAACTAAACCGTTAATAAAAATTTTTAAAAATTAAAAACCCTTGGTTTTTAACCCATTTAATAATTTGGGGAAAAACCCCCAAAACCCATTTCAAAGAAAAAAATTTAAAAAAAATTGGTTCTTGAGGTCTTGGTTTGTTTTTCACATTAGCTTATTAAATAAGCTTGTGCTTAAGCTTCAAAGTAGACATAAAATCTGTTTGGCACTTAAGTTTTTTTTTAAACATCAAATCATGGCAGTTAGCACTTTAGAGGTTTAGGCTAGTTGTAATTAGTTGCTTTTGAGTAGTTTTAGCTTATTATAGCTTCTGTGATAAGTTGGTGCTCATTTGGTACCTTTAGCTTATTTTGAGTGCTTATTTATAAGCACTTGTCACTGCAGTTCCATATTCTCACACATAAGCTACTGTTTTTATATTTTTCTTAGATTCAGAATATTATTTTAGACTTTTCTTGAATTTTTCATATTTTTCCAGCACTGTTTGATATTTTTCCTCATTTAAATCAGTTTTTAGTACTTTTAAATTAGCTTTTAATACAATTAATTCGGAAAAGCTTCAAAAAAGTAAGTTTTCATTTTTCCTAGGTTAAGATAAATATAAAGAGCAAAAGAATAATTTTTCCAGATTTTTCTTAGTTAAATTTGTAATTTTTAGCAACTTAATTAGTTTTAAATAGTTTTTAATTCATAGAAAATAGAAAAATAATCGAGAAAAATACAAAATTAGTTTTGAAAATTCTCTTTAGTTATTTTAGATTTTCCAAGTCATAATTTCATTTTCTAGCTTTATTTCATATTTTCTTATATTTTAGGGTATTATTAAATAGGTAAAAATAGTTTTAATTAATAATAATTAAATAAATAGTCATAAAAATAATTTTATTTTTCTAAAATTTTCTCTTATCATTAGGTTTGTAAAATGTCATTTTATATTTTTAGGATTAATATTGTTTCGGTTTCACAATTTCTTTTTATGCGTTCGTAGTTTTTAAGTTAAATTTGTAAAAGAAAAAATCAAAACATCATTTTAAAAATAGTGATAGCGTTTATTTAATATAATTTATCTTTTTAATTTTTTTTAATTTGCATTTAAGCCATTTGTAATTTATAAACTTTTCTTTAGGTATAATCAATCATAACCCTTTTCTGCTCAAATTCACCGATCACTATCGTTTGGTGATTGATTGCTGACTTCGTTGGGACTTAACGACTGGGAAACACTAAACTCCTCTTGATCTTCATTGCATTGGTGTCCGATTTGTTTGAAGTTTATTACGGTTGACCATTCACAAGTGGTTAGCTTGTGTGATATAACTGACGGTTTGGCATCGACCAGTTTATATATTGCATGCACGCCATGTAGGCAAAAATAAAAAGTTGTTAAGACATACAAGATATGGAAGCAACAAATTAAAATGTGTCACTTGAGTTAGCTAGAAACCCAACGTTTATTAATACTTGCAAGTGTTTGTGAGGAAATAAAAACATGATACTAAGGAAATAATAAAAAAATACATAGTTGTGCGTTTGGGTCAGTAGCCATTTCTATAGGTAACACCTCTTGAGATTGCGAGATGTTCCATGTGCGTGGCAATTCACGACCATCCAAGCCCCGTAGCTTGTACGCCTTTGTTCTAGTGCTTCAATAACCTCAGGGTCCCTCCCAGCCGGTCCAAGCTTACATGTCTTCTGCGTGGCTTGCATCATTAGCGATAGACGAAGTCACACAGTGCGAATGAGACACCTCTTACCTTAGCATCATAGTATCCCTTCATTCTTGACTTGATTTTCTTCACGTATAGCTGCGCGTCACGCCTTTCTTCCAAGACTTCTAGGTCAAGACGCCGTTCTTCGTCATTAGTTGCCGCATTTATTTCAATGCGGATGGTTGGCATACCGATCTCTACTGGTATGACTGGCTTTACATCCGTAGACTAGAGAAGGGGTATCTCTGTCTTTGGTTTTGATTGAGTGCGATCGCCCACAAAACATGTGATAGCTCTTCCACCCATCTCCCTTTGTGCTTGTCACCGTGTTTTAATTCCTTCGCTAAGCTTGATTCGCCTGCTCCACTAGGCCGTTGGTTTGTGGGTGTTTAACTAACGCCAAGTGTTGTGTAATGTAGTTTCGCACGGTCCTTGAAGGGTTGTCGCGAACTTGTTTCCGTTATCCGAGATGATTTCCCGGGGAAGACCAAACGGCATACAATGTTAACCCATCGAAGCGCTTCACTGGTTCACGATGATTGTTACCACCGCCTTTGCTTCAATCCACTTGGTGAAGTAGTCTATAGCGACTATGAGGAATTTTAATCCCCAGTGCGGCGGGAAAAGGGCTGCGATGTCAATACCCCACTTGTAGAATGGCCATGGTGATGTTATTGGCGTTAGCTCATCTTTGTGGTTGGCGTGGGATGGGCCTATGCACTTGGCAATCGTTACACTTCCGTATTAAGTCCCGCGCATCTCGGTGCATGGTAGGCGGTGGTATCCTCGATCTCATGGCGCGTGCCACAACGGATCGTGGTCCGAGTGCATCTTGCATGAACCTTCATGGATCTCTCGCACATAATTTGCTCAGAATGGGCCTACAAATGGAGCCATGGTTGTAGGAAGGAGCGTCGATGCAGGATGTTGTCTCGGATTTCAAATCTACGAAATGCGCCTATTCTCGCGAGCTTCATACGCTCACCGGGTAACATTCCTTTGTTCGGGAAGTTAGTTATCGGTGTCATCCATGTAGGACCGCCTCCTACATGATTGTGGAGACTTCCATCTCTCGAGATAGACTTGCTTTTCGGTGTTTCTACCGAACTTGCTTTGATAGGTGTGCAAAGCTTGTCGAGGCAATCTTGCTTAGTGCATCCGCCTTTGCGGTTTTCCCTCTAGGAACCTCGTTTGATGGTGAACTGTCAAAACCTTTGATCGGTGTCTTGGTCTTGGCAAGATCTTCGATCATATTATCCTCCTTAGCCACGATTCGCCCAACACGTGGTTGGCTACTAGCCGGAATCACGTTTGCTTCTAGGTTATGTACACCCATTCGAGTGCAATGCGTAGTCCAAACAAGTAGAGCTTCGTACTCGCCTCGTTGTTTGTCATCAGTAAATTCAAAGCGCAGTGCATAGGTGAATTCCATTCCCTCTGGATTTGTAAGGATAAGGCCTACTCCTGAACCATCAATGCATGAGGATCCATCTGTAAACAAGATCCATGGATCATGGTGTTCCGTCTTATTTGGTGTAGGTACCTCATCGGTGTCTGGCTTTTCAATGATGAAATCTGCCAGGATTTGTCCTTTAATTGCCGTGCGTGGTCTGTAAGAGATGTTGTGTTCGCCCTGCAATACACTCCATACGGAGTCACCGATGCGTCGGGTTTAGAGATAATCGCTGATTGGTTGATCGGTGATTATCGCTATCGCGTGCGCTGGAAATACCTACATAGCCGTTTAGCGACAAACACTAATGCAAGAACTAATTTTTCCATGGCGGTATAGTTCATCTCCGTCTTCTTTAGCACTTTGCTTACAAAGTAGATAGGAGTTTGCATCGAATCCCTATCTATTAGTAGCAATGCTTGATTGCTCCATCGATTGCGAATAAGTACATGATCAGTTCTTCCCACTGTCGGGGTGCAACGGCGTTGGGGCGTTGCGGATGCTATTTAAGCCGAGCGAAGGCTTCTTACGCCTCCGTAGTCCACTTGAAATCACCTTCTTTATACACTTCTTGAGTGTTTTGAAAAGTGGTAATGATTTTCCGCAGATTTGGATAGGAACTTTGTTTAGGCCGCCAACTTTCCGTTGAGAGATTGGACTTCCTTCAGCGTCGCGTGAAGGAAGTTCGATGACCGCTTTGTCTTTTCTCGACACGGTTTTATACCGTCGGGTTCAATCGGTATCCAAGGAACATGCCTTGATGGCGCGAATGTGCACTTTTGGGATTCAACTTCATGTTAATCTCGTAGAGTTTGAACGTCCCTCAATGTCGTATTAGCTCATCTTGATATGGCTCTTGATGACTAGATCATCGACATAAACTTCTAGGTTGCGGCCCACCTGCTTTTTCGGCGTTATCTACCAACCGCGGATATGTGGCACCGCGTTCTTCAAGCCAAAGGGCATTTTGTGTAAGAACGCCTTGGCACGTGTGGAAAACCGTCTTTTCCTCGTCTTCTTTAACCATCCGAATTTGATGGTACCCTTTATACGCATCTAGAAACACTTCAATGGGTACCCATACGGAGACTCTATTTTCCGTCTATCTACGGTAATGGATAGCGATCTTGTGGTACGCTTTGTTAAGATCTGTAAAGTCGACACACATTAGCGCCACCGCCATCGCTTTTTGACCATTCTTGGGTTAGAAAGCGGTCATGGTAATAGACTTCACGCATAATTCCCGTGATCCACCGACTTGTGTATTTACGCGGGATCGCTTGCGGCGCTCACGGGGCTTGCCACGCTTCTTCAGCGGATGGCGAGTACCCTTGTCGGATTCGCAGTTTGTGTTCCGTGATTGAGCGCGGTACCCCAGTCATGTGTTTCGGCTCCCATGCAAAAATGTCTAAGTTCTTTTGCAGGAGCGCACACACAGCTGATTTACCGTTGTCCGATAGTGACCCTCCGATGGCTATTTCCTGTTCTGGGTAGTCTGGGTGAATCGCTACTTTCAGATTTGGAATTCTGGTCGTCCGCTGTGCTGGGGTTGGTGCCGTCTCGCATGCAATCGTGTTGCATTCTCTATGTGGTACAGTGGCGTTGTAAAGAGTAACAATACCACCTTCCACTGGGAATTTAAGCATCCCATGCGCTGTTGATGCAACCGCTTAGCATAGTCGATATTCCGGTCTCCCAATAATGCCATTGTATGGCTAGGAGATTTAATCACCATAAATTCCATCCAGTACATGGAGTGTTCTTCGTTTCCAATGCCGACGGTAATCTTATTTGCCCATAGGCCATATCTTCTCACTCAGAAACCAACAACTGATTCGACGGGGTTAAATGGTTGCGTATTCGAGACGCGATCGCTTGAAACAAATGCTCATACATGATGTCGGCGAAGCTCCACCATCAACATACATGCGGTGGATGTCGTGACCCCGCTTATCTCTATAGTAAGTGGTTCCACCAACCGCGTTGTTCATGATTAAGGTGGGGAACGAGATTTCCTTCCACGTGAAAATCACGGCTTACCTTACATTTGTGATCCGCCATGATTGTATCATGTAAATGGTGTCAGCTTGTCTTTAGGTGTTTCTTTCTTGTTGCTACTCTTACATTTGTCCTTCCCTTCCTTGATATTCTTGACCGATGGTCCAATCTACCTCTTTGACCATCTTGTCAATGAGTTGGCGTGATTGGACACATTCGTTAGTGGTGTGGCCCTTCCGCGTGGTAATCACAAGATCCACTCCCTACACGCCGATCCTCCGGAGTGCGCATTTGTGGTGGTCTCGGGAAGTTAACACCCTCATTGCTAGTATTTCCTTTGGTGATTTGGTAAGGGGTGTATTTGTCATTGTCGCGCCCATTCCCTTGGTTGCGATAGTTCTGTTACGGTTACTATTCGATGCATGGATTGTCTCCCGTGTTGTTCTGTGACCGTAGTTTGAATAACTTCTCTGCTATCGCCGCAGCAGCCTTCTCCTTGTACAAAGGACCGTAGGCTTTATAACCTCATCGAAGGATTGTGGAATCACTGTTCAATCTTTTAATAAGTTCCGGGTTCTTGATCCCATTCATGAACCACGAAATTTTGAGTGCCGGGACATGCTTTGACTTGCATGCACTCATCCTCAAGCGCTCCATAAAAGTGCTTGTGGATTCCCTTGAGGTGTTTAACTCTAGCGAGTTCAATGGGGTTTTAGCGCACTTTTTCGTTGAGTAAAGTTAAGGTGGAATGCCTTCCTCAACTCTTCAAAGCCATTGATGCTCTGCGTGGAAGCTTGTTGAACCATTCGCGCATTTCACTGATGTGGAATTGAACATGTGGCACCATCGGGTTGTGCGATTTTCAATGGTTGCGGTGATTCGAAAATTTTAGGTGATCATCGTGGTCACCGCTCCATCATAGGTTTTAACATTAGTAGGCGCGCCTCTTTTTGTTCTCCGAGAAATCACCGACATGCGTCTAGTGAGCGCGTCTACCTTCTCGACGGCGCCATGGGAGACATATCCTCCTCTTCTTGGTCACGGTTTTTCTTACGGATTTCCAATGTCGATCTCACTTGTCCTCGTTGTCCGAGGAATTACTAGAAGATAGTTCCTCTCTCGCGGTATTCGCGGTTGTCCTCGAATTTGTGCTTGGGGACTTTCACTGGGAATATCGCTCCCCGGTCTATCTTGTACTCTGCGGCTACCAAGTCTAGTGTGGACATTGGTGCGCCCTCATCTTCCTCACTTTCATTCATAGGTCGTGAGTCGGATGTATCATCTTCCTCGACTCTCCTTCCGATTCTATTGAACACTTGGGGTCGTGATTATCCTCGCGTTTCTCCTTACGACGACGGTGGAGATGTCCCAAACTCGGGCCAAAGTCGGCCGAGCATGCAGACTCCGACCGGTCTTTTCTTTGCTTCTCTTGCATGAGGATAGCTAGGGCTTCGTAATTTTGAGAGACAAAACTACTTGGCTCTAATTAGAACGACCCCCAGGGGCGGGGTATCCGTTTCTATCAACACGCCCTTGTTCTTGTCGGGTGCGTCGGGTGCTTTTGTGAAGTTAACTTCTAGCACCGATTGGAGTGGAGTAAAAGGAGCGCTTGACGGATCTCTGTCTTGGTGGTGGTAGTTGTTGCTGGGTTGTCCCCGAGTGGTTCCACTGGAGGAAGGCCGAATCTGGCACGATCACGATTTTTAGCAAGACCTTGGTTGTCCCAGATATCGCTTGGGAGTTGCCATTGTCGCCTTCTTTCAAAGAAAGTCGATTGCGATCGCTTTGTCATCCTAGTTCTTGGTTCTTAGTGAATGGTCCGGATGGCGCCACTTGTTGATGCAAAAGTTGGGCGTTCCTTGTTTGGAGCTCGGTTCCTACACCAATTGAGAATCGTTGCTTGAGACCCACGCACTAAGAGACAAAAGGCACCGTTAGGCTTATCGTGGGATTGTTTCCCGATTATCCTCCCGTGAGAGTAAGTAATCGGTTTAGGGTTTAAGGAGAGTTAGGGTTTGTAGATCGTACCTTAAACGAGGATGTGATTCCTTTATATATGCGGAATCCTTGTTGGTTCGTGTTCCTCAACCTTCGGCGATCCGCCTTCATCGGTTGGGAATGATTATCTATCTATTTGAAAGATATCGGATATCTATTCTATCAATAGATCCGGCTTGGGCCTTCATGAGCCCAAACGTTTAATCCGCTTATTCGGTTCATGCAAGGCCAAGTTAGTATTGAGAACTTTAGTCGGTCCACTAACCGGATATAGACTATCGTCATCACCAAAGTGACAATCTCTTCTTTTCCCAAAAATGTCATCAGTAAGAAAAAACAAGTTTATAAACACCATTCGTTTACCAAGGTTTAAATGTTGATAAGAAACAAAAAAAAGAGTATAAACTATAGATAAATCTTCTAAGGTAGTGTTTGGTTGTGTGTTCCAACTAATCATTGAGCACCAAAGAATTAGAATATCAGTTGATTATAGTTGATGATAGTTATGTGAATTTTATTTGCCTCAGCAACTTTTCTTTCTACATTTTTTACATGTGTGCCAAAATCTGATTATTTTGACTGTAAATAATCCGAAAATTTAAACAAGTTATCACTGAACAATGCCTATGTATTATTGAGGTTTCAAGGCAAAAAATTATGTAAGGACCCTAGTCTTGCATTTTCAAGTCCTCCATTCATTGTTCATCGGTTGAAAGCAAGTTAGCATTAGCAGTAATATTTTAGGCCTAACCATTGAATATAAGACCGAACAATCATTTTATTGCTCATTATTTCTAATAGCCGATACAAAGCATTGTTCTCTCAAGAATGAACAAATTTGGAGAAATAGTCCCAAGTATGACGTTTTCGTCATTTTGTCATTCGCATTTGCTTCACTAATACTCTTGCAAAATGCAAAGTTATAATATGTGGCATTTACATCATAATACACATTTAGCTAACAATATAAAGTCAACTATAATGGCTAAAAAAGACGCCATGCTAAAGAAAAATGATACAGAACCTCCTACAAGATCTTTATAGCAAAATATCTTTCAAACATTTGAGCAGTTTTATTTGAACATCAAGCATAAAAGTCAAATTTTGTATTGATTAGGTTGACTTGTGATCCTTTATCAATTGCAATCAATAAAAACAGCCTTAAGCCACCACAATTTGCAGGCTATGAAAGAGACATGTCTTTGTGGGGAAGCTTTCATGATCATAATTTGAGGGTGTTTGGCATTATGTTGTAAAAGTGATTATTTCATATCAAACAATCTGATTATAATCCACTTTAACAAAACGGTCTGATCCGATTATAGTAGGTGTAACGGCTATTAATATTTGTGTCTACTGTTTCGTGTACATTACTCACAGCATTTGTATGCATGATAAGAGAACACTTTCCTGTCCATGAACAACGCTGTTTCCGTCCGTGTTTCATCTTTGTTTGATCACGTTTTCATACGTGACATGCGATTTTGTATAACAATCTACGACTAGAAAAGGCATTAGTTACAACAAATACAATGTAAAACAGATAAGAGAAATGTATTTTGCTTTGCAACATAGTTTTGAATTTGACTACTCAAAAGGTCAATAAAGTGTTCTGGTTTTCAATTTAAGATATGAACCTTTCACTCTTCTAGTCGTCCAAGGTTTTGACAGTCTTTGAATCAATTTCTATTCTTACTTCATCTTTCATGTTTGCAGGCTTTGTTAGTTACAACTCCTCAGCTGCTGCAGAATCTGCTATAAAATACGATGAACAGATACCAGTTAGGTGGTAAAAATTAAAGGTTCAACTTAAAGAGACAACAAACAAAACAAACCTCAATGATGGTAAATTATAGACGCTCGCAGTAAAAGCTACTTTGGTGTGGCTTTCAGGAAGTTATGTTGAATTATATATCAAGACATTCAAATAAATAATCACAAAACATCAAAGAAATATTGCGGAAGCGTTAAGGATGTATTAACGAATAATTAATTAACATAAAGAATATCGTGCCTTTGTTGATTCTAGCCGAACAAGAATCAAATCCACAAACTGAAGAACGGATGAACCCTAATTAGATTTAGTTAGGATTATATGAATTACCCTCACTGTTTTGTAATTCAATCCAAGATAATAACAATAGTGTGTTATTATTATGTTCTTGACACACGCTTAAACCGAATTAAAGTAATGCTAGTTTTATAAAACAAATAACTTGGTTTTGTGGAAAGACTTGGATCGACCCTATAGGGTGTCGACGGTTTTGAGAGCAAAACTCACACAAACAATTTAGGGTTTAGCTTGTGAATACAAGAGATCAAAACAAGACCCTAAATTGTTTATATACCCAACAAACTTGGTGAACAAGTTTTGGCTTTCTTTCCTTTTCCTTGGCGATCGGTCCAACACATCCCCAAGGGATTCCTAAACTTCAAACTTTGCAATCTAGTCCTTTTCCAATACCTTTAACGCCTAGTTAGTCCATTACATTAATTACTTAACGTCAGTTAGTTATTTCATTTAATAAATAAATAAATACAACATTTATATTTAATTATTGACTTTAAATTCTCATACGTAAAGTGTGCAATCCCATAGTCTCGAGTTCGATCTAACTCACGTCTACTAATTTATATCCATAAAACCAACGACCCCGGCGGATATATCTTAATAGAGTGATCACATTCGGTTAGCGTCTAGCAACACTTCGATGCCTCTAGTACAACTCGAGCAAGGCTCTGGAAAACCTTTAATGATTTCTCATTATTATTATCCTTTTGTTTCCAATACCACGTTAAATAAAGATATGGAATTAAGTCATTCTTTATATAACTATTATGTTTCTCGTTTGTAAGTGATTGACCAAGATTATCGAATCATCTAAACATATTTAGGGAGATTTGGGTGCGGTCGCACAAACATCTTGTCAACCCTACGAGGGGCCAAAGAAGATTAAACTCCAAATAAATTTGAAGGAACAAATTATTTTGACTACAAGAATAACCACAAACTTTGTAACATTTACGAAAACAATCCTTATGACTACCGATTCGTATAGCGTTAAGTTGCTCCACGAAATGCACTACATTCATGACACTTATACGGTATCTCAAGTCCGAGGATAACTATTCATAATTTACTTATAACAATATCCACAAAGTAAATTATGTAGTTGGGATAAGTCCTATATTCAATTCATTGAATATCATCCGAAATTGGTATGCATTCTCATCAATATACTTTCAAGTATATTCTACCACATCTCTCGATTTGTCTTAGTTTAATGATACTCCCATATCATTAATCGACAACGGACATTTAGAATAACTTAGTTATTCACGGATTAAACATGCAAATATAAGACAACAATATTATAAATGAAAATAAACATAATCGAACTTTATTTCATTAAAATAATAAATGTTTTACAATATCCTTTATCCAAATACTAATCACGGTTATGCATGAAACTTTTAGCTAAACGAAGTCCAATTCCATTGGCAAGTCCTACAAGCTTGTCTTTAGCTAAAGCCTTAGTGAACGGATCGGCTAAGTTATCATCGTGTGAACTTTCGGTGAGATTTATTTCACGCTTCCGGACTTGTTCCCGAACATAGTGATATTTCGTAGAAAATTTACGGTGCCCTTCATGACTCTGTGTTCATTGGCAAATATGATTGCGGCGAATTGTCACAATACATATCAATAAGCGATTCAATTGAAGGCATAACACCAAGCCACGAAATGAATTTCCTAATCAAAGCAGCCTCCATCGCGACTTAAAGCATTTATGTATTCGGCTTATCGCAGACATCGCAATCGTACTCGCTTCTTGCTCTTCCAATCAACTGCTCCTCCATTGATTGAGACTTATTATCATCATTATCACACCGCCGGGACGCATCACGATAACTCTGTAACACCAAGCTCGTGGTGCGCATTTCCACCATACACTAAGAACATATCTTTAGTATTTACGAGATACTTGAATATGCTTATGACAAGAATCGATGAAGTTCACCCGGATTCTGTTGATATCGATCGGTCATGTTTTGAGCGAACGCCACATCGGCCTTGTCATCTCGCAAGATACATAATAGATCCTACGGTACCAAGCATAAGGAACTTTACGCATGCGTGCCACCTCGGCGGTGTTGAAACACGCATATCGCTACATAAGCCATGCTTTACTTCCATCGGCAAATATCCTTTCTTGGAATTTTGCATATTGAATCTCTTCAATATTTTATCAATGTAAGCGCTTTGACTTAAACCAATTAACCGCTTTGACCTATATCGGTAGATCTTTATTCCCTTAATGTATGCGACTTCTCCTAAATCCTTCATGGAAAAACACTTCCCAAGATATGCCTTAACATTTTGCATGCTTGGAATGTCTTTTCCATAATTAATATGTCATCGACATAAAGAATTAGGAAAATTACATCACTCCCACTAACTTTGTGATATACATGGCTCATCAAGATTTTGAACAAATCCACACCTTTTGATTTCTTCATCAAATCTTTTATTCCATTGCCTTGATGCTTGCTTCAATCCATAAATGGACCTTTGAAGTTTGCATACGGTTTGAAATTGTGGATTCACGAACCCTCAAAGTTGCTTCATATAGATGTCTTCATCTAGCGACCATTTAAGAAGCGGTTTTGACATCCATTTGCCATATCTCATAGTCATAGTATCTTTCGCTATAGCTATGAGAATTCTAATAGCTCTAATGTCCGCTACAGAGAAAAGGTCTCCTCGTAATCAATGCCATAAGTTTGAGTAAAACCTTGCGCAACTAGACGAGCTTTATAGGCGTGTACATTGCCATCCATGTCGGTCTTAATCTTATAGAGCCACTAACTTCCAACCACCGAGGCGTTTGGAAGTAAGTCAACCTCACCTGCACTTCATTTTCTCATGGATTGCATTTCCCCATTCATTGCAACTTTTGCCATTTAGCCTTGTCGGGACTTGCCATGGCAGCTTTATAACTAGTAGGCTCTCCAAGATCTCCTAACCTAGTTTTCTCAACCTCTACGTTAAGACATAGACGTTCGGTGCACGTATATTCCTTACGGATCTACGACGGAATCACTTCAACTTCGGTGGAGGACCCGGACTATCGTGTTCTCACGGAATACGTTAGTGTTTTCGAAGGTAATGCATCTTCTTGATCATCTTCCGGATCATAAACTCTCCCATGAATTCTTGAGATCGAGATCTCTTTCAATAAAATCTCCATACCTAGCAACAATTACTTTATTCTCATTTGGATAGTAAAGTAGTAACCCATAGTTTCCTTAGGGTATCCTACGAAGATACACTTCTGGATCTTTGTTGGAGTTTATCTGTTGAGTCACGTCTAACATACACCTCAACCCCGCACCTTTAAATAAGACAAAGTTAGAGCTTTACCATGCCATATTTCATATGGTGTCTTATCAACCTTCTTTGTGGGAACCATATTTAGAATACTGATGCAGATTCTAAAGCATAATCCCAAAAGGATAAAGGTAGAGTGGTAAGATTAAACATAGATCGTATCATGTCCAACAATGTACGATTTCTTCTCTCGAGATACACCATTTTGTTGTGGAGTATATGGAGAAGTGAGATTCTGGACAATTTCACTAAGTAATCTTTAAACTCTTGGCTTAGATACTGCCTCCTCATCGGATCGAAGAGCTTTAATCTTCTTTCCCAATTGCGCTCTACTTGACTTTAAAACCTTAAATGTCTCAAACACCTCATGTTTATGCTTAAGTAAATAAACATAACCATAACGATCGAAATCATCGGTAAAGGTTAAGAAGTAGCTAGCACCTCTCTTTGACAAATGTCTAAGTGGTCACACACATCGGTATGAATAAGACCAAGTAGATCGAAGCCCTCTCCATATTGCTATGAAAAGGTTTCTTAGTCATCTTCCCAGATATGCATGACTCACATTTATCAAATGATTCATCATTGATATTTTGCAAAAGCCCTTCTTGTTGCGACTTATGCATGCGAGCCTTGCCTATATAAGAAGTCTACAATGCCAAAGATAAGAAGAATTCAAGTCTAACTTTATCTTCTTGTTAATGCTAAACATTGAATTATTATTATTGTTAGATTCATTTCCAATCATATCAATTTCAAACACACCATTCACAAGAATTGCTTTAAAATAAAATACACCATTTAAAGAAACATCAATTCCATTATGTGAAATAGTATGAGTAAAACCATCATCCAACAAAGCGAAAGGAAACAACACCTCTAATTATAGAAGGTGCGAATGACAATTGTTCAATAACAAGATTAAGCTCAAGGCAATACTAAACTAAACGTTCCTATGGCTTCAACAAATGCATATGCGCCATTTCCCACGTGTAGATATTGCTCCCCATAGGCAAGCTTCCTTTCCACTATAAACCCTGCGGTGTATTACAAATGTGAATACCACACCCATATCATATACCCAGGAATTATTATGATTTAGAGTAAATAATTCAATGACAATAAATTACACAAGTACCGCGCATGAGACCCTTCATACTTCATCTTATTTGCCCACAATTCATCAAGATAGAGACGCAGTTTCTCTTCCAATGCCCAACGCCTACGGTGGTGGCATGCTTGATCCTTTTAGGATTATCCTTCCTAGGAGTAGGGTTCTTCTTGGGTTGAGGTTGATAGGCCATCACCGTTTGCCTTTGTCAACCTTTCCTTACCCTTCCCTTCTTGTTGTTCGCCTGCTGCGGTTTTGGCTTATTAATTCTTCCACCCGAATAGCAAGTACCAGGCGGTAGGAACCTTTCGAGGCAACCCTTTCTCATAATCAACGAGCAATGCGTGTAGGTCAAGAATCGTCTTCCCACGCAATGCATATTGAAATTTCGACAAAACCATTAAAATCCTTGTTAAGGGATCGATTAATCGATTCACGACCATGTCATCATCATAAGTTTTGCCAAGTGCTTTTAGTCGGTCCATGTAACCTTTCATTTCAAAGACACGAGCACTTACGAGTTTACCTCTCCCCGCTTTACAAGCTGTGTAACGTCGGTCAAGTCATAAATCTCGGCAACGGTGGTTTCTCAAACATAGTTCAAGTTCATTGAGCATATTATATGGGAAATAATGTTCGAACCGCTTTTGAAGAGCGATTCCATTGTTCCCAACATAAGACAAGCCGCATCATTATGACGCTTATACTCAGCTTCCACTCGTCCTTTTGAGCTTGAGTAGCTTCGGGACCCGGTTGGTTCGGCGAGGCAAGGTTCATAAAGATATTTCATACGGTCAAGAACTCTACAGACAATTCTCAAAGAGCGGTGCCAATCATTGAAATTTTAGAGCCGATCTAACTTTTCTCGATCAAAAAGCTTTTGAACGCAGAATTTAGAGCGATGTTAGTGTTATCGGTGTTTTGAGCCATTTCTAAAGAAAAAGTTCAAGTATTAGTATTTTCGATAATACACTTTTCAAGAAAATAAATATACCCAACCAGTAATATAAACATATAACCATATAATTTTCTCGAAAACTAGGATCCAAATTATCATAGGTTCATTACATCGGTTGATCCGCTAGCAACAAACGATATAATAAGGTAATCATCGAACATTAATTGGCAAACAATTTCCAACTCCTAGATCATTATGGGATTTATATTTTCCAACGCTATTGCAAATATAAACATGTTTCATCCCATCTTATGCCATTGAGTCCGAGTCTCACTTCCTACTCAACTTAAGTGTCTAACTTAAAGAGCGCAAATATGTCCATGTAAGGTCCGACTTTACATAGAGATTTACCTCTCCATCACAATCTCGCCAAGCTTCGCCATGACGTAAATTGCAACTTCAAGTGTTCCTTTTAATTAGATGGCATATTCTTAATTTTAAAATGGTACTAGTTTTGATTTTATGTGGTCGAATCAAATATGTACAAAGATGTCATGCATTCATCTTGTAGCATAAATTTAATAAAAACTTTTATTACCAATTCATAAAGATCAAATTATCAAAGTTTTGATTGAGGTATTGGGTTCACCAATCAAGGAATTTAGTATTAATTATCATCTATTATACCGTACTTTTGCATAAGTGTAAACACTTAGTGTTTGGGATAATTACCACCGGTGGCGCATGGAATTAAAACTAATTCGCCCTTAAGATGAGCTTGTACATTATATGGCTTACTAAGTAGCTCCATTCGAACTTACAGAGGCAGAGGACCAAGTAAGCGCAAACGCATAACCTTAGACATCCATTCGGCAGACCGTATGCACTTCTTAATTAACCCCTTTATAGTTCATTCGAATGGTTGAGCTGCTCACCATTGTACCAAAGTCACCAATCAATTAAACTATTTTGACAACTTAACTCTTCCAAAACAATTAAATTTCGCCATTGTTTAGTCCGTATTATTTTTCTATTCAAAATTACCCTTTGCTTAAAACCTGTCTAACATAATAAACAAACAAGTAACAAATAAAAATAAACTACTAAAAAACAATGCGTTATTATAATAAACAATTTATGCGTGTAAACAAGTAGCACATGCAACTTATTCGATAAAATCCTATTAATAATCAATATCTAGGTTAAATTAATGTATATATTAATTTGGGTTTTCACCCAACAATAGAAAGTGAGCCACATACATCGATGAATCGATTGCGTAAACCCTTAATTAATTTATACCAAATTGCACATAATTGATTCATTAATATGTATATAATGGAGTCTTCCCAATTCAAGATTTATCAGAAACAAATATGTCTCAACAATTAAACAATATATCAGCAACGATCCATGACTAACATGCATGTATAATCATGGATATCATAACAATTATACAAGTAAGTCACAAGATCGCATATAAAAATTCCATGACACATAACAAATTATTCATGAATTAATCACGTAATCAATATTAATTCTAGGTTTTAATAAGGTTAGCAAACAATTTTCAAAACCCTAAAAAATATGTATATGTAGACTTTTAAAAAAAATACGCCCAAATTTTAAAAAAAATTCAACCAAAACATAAATTAAGCATAAACCCTAGAAAACATAGCAAACAACATACAAGTATTTGTTTTATTACGCTTATGTAATTAATTACTCATTAAAACCAATGACTCGTGATGCCACCGTTGAATTATATATCAAGACATTCAAATAAATAATCACAAAACATCAAAGTAATATTGCGAAGCGTTAATGATGTATTAACGAATAATTAATTAACATAAAGAATATAGATCTTTGTTGATTCTAGCGAACAAGAATCAAATCCACAAACTAGCAACGGATGAACCCTAATTAGATTTAGTTAGGATTATATGAATTACCCTCACTGTTTTGTAATTCAATCCAAGATAATAACAATAGTGTGTTATTCTTACGTTTTGTATACACGCATCTCAAACCGAATTAAAGTAATGCTAGTTTTATAAAACAAATAACTTGGTTTTGTGGAAAGACTTGGATCGACCCTATGGGGTGTCGACCCGCTTTGGAGAGCAAAACACACACAAACAATTTGGGGTTTAGCCATGAATAAGAGATCAAAAACAAGACCCTAAATTGCTTTATATACCCAAGAACTCGGTGAACAAGTTTTGGCTTTCTTTCCTTTTCCTCGCCGATCGGGTCCAACACATCCCCAAGGGATTCCGGAAACTTCCAAACTTTGCAATCTAGTCCTTTCCAAATACCTTTAACGCCTGCTAGTCCATTACATTAATTACTTAACGTCAGTTAGTTATTTCATTTAATAAATAAATAAATACAACATTTATATTTAATTATTAACTTTAAATTCTCATACGTAAAGTGTGCAATCCCATAGTCTCGAGTTCGATCCTAACTCACGTCTACTAATTTATATCCATAAAACCAACAAGTTATTGACCATACGGCCTATTCCATCTCACGTGTAGCTGATCCATGGGATTGAAACCCTGACTCTTGTACTATTTAGTTGATTATGTGTCATTCTTAGTCTGTAATTGTGCAACGTTGGAACTCATATAGTCATTGACTTTCAATTAATATATTGATTCTTCTCTCTAGATCATCATTTGTGTAGGTTTTTTACAAGTATATTTAAGGATATTATCAGCTTTTCTGGCTGTTTTATGTGATCTTCTCCACAAATTTTTTTATAATAAAAATTATATTAGCGCCCTATATTAAGTGGATCCACATGGTGTTCATCTTCAGGTACCTGATATTTTTGTATTGCATATGCATATATGCATTTTTCTAGTTATTTCCTTATACGGAACATCTATTACAATTGTTGTCTGTTATCTGTCCACTACTGTTCTAACGTGCTGTTTACATCTGTCTATACTTCACCCTACATCTATGTTATCATTTGGTATCTGCTCGTATAGTTTTCAGAGGCCCCTCGCTAGATTTCAAGCAGTTTTGGCAGCTGCAGCCTGCATTCAAATCACTTGTAAGCTAAGGATAACGAGTTGGTGCACTCTTGACCCGAATAATCAGCTTCGCCCACCTAATGGACTCCCACTTTTTGTCTTTTCTTCATGAACACTGTCGTAGACTCAGATATGTCTTTTAATAAGAAATATTTATGTGACTATGCACAATCTAAGTTTAAGTTTGATGAATCCATGTGTTAAGGTTAATTTATCGTCTCATGGACCGTGAACGTTTCAAATCAAAGATCAATGAAAAGTTCCAGTGGGTTACCAAGGCTCTACGCACTCTTAGAGAATCATGTTTATTACACAAATGTATATAGTTGTCTAGTGACTTAGATCTTGTTTTCAGCAAATAAGGTAATCATTTGACCGGATATCTTTGTTGGAATTATATATCAGACATTCAAATAAATAATCACAAAACATCAAAGAAATAGGCGGGCAGATAGGATGTATTAACTAATAATTAATTAACATAAAAGAATATGCGTGACTTTTCGATTCTAGCCGTAACAAGAATCAAATCCACAAACTAGCAACGATGAACCCTAATTTGATTAAGTTAGGATTATATGAATTACCCTCACCGCTTTGTAATTCAATCCAAGACAATAACAAAAGTATGTTATTACTATGTTCTTGTATACGCACTAAACCGAATTAAAGTAATGCTAGTTTTTAGTAAACGAATAACTTGATGTGGAAAAGTTTAAGGATCGACACCCACAAAAGGTGTGGCCGATCGGTTTGGACAAAACACACACAAAACAATTTTAGGTTTAGCTTGTGAATACAAGAGATGCAAAAACAAGACCCCTAGCCTTGTTTATATACCCAAGCAAACTTGGTGAACAAGTTGTGGATTGTTTCCTAATCCCTTAGGCCGATCGGTTCTAAACCTCAACAAGGGGTTCCGGAATCTTCCAAACTTTGCAATTAAGTCATACCTTTAACGACCGTTAGTCCATTACATTAATTACTTAACGTCCGTTAGTTATTTAGTTTAATAAATAAATAAATACAACATTTATATTTAATTATTAACTTTAAATTCTCATACGTAAAGTGTGTAATCCCATAGTCTCGAAGTTCGATCCTAACTCACGCCTACTAATTTATATCCATAAACCAACAGCCCCACTTGGATATATCTTAATAGAGTGATCACATTCGGTTGGCGTCTAGCAACACTGATGCCTCTAGTACAACTCGAGCAAGGCTCTGGAAAACCTTTAATGATTTCTCATTATTATTATCCTTTGCTTCTAATACCACGTTAAATAAAGATATGGAATTAAGTCATTCTTTATATAACTATTCTGCTTCCGTTTGTAAGTGATTGATCAAGATTAACTAATCATCTAAACATATTTGGGAGATTCAATGCGCCAAGACAAACATCTTGTCAACCCTACGAGGGCCCAAAGAAGATTAAACTCCAAATAAATTTGAAGGAACAAATTCTATCTTGACTACAAGAATAACCCACAAACTTTGTAACATTTAGAAAACAACCCTTATGACTACAGTTACGTATAGCGTTGTTGTTCCACATAAATGCACTACATTCATGACACTTATCCGGTATCTCAAGTCCGAGAATAACTATTCATAATTTACTTATAACAATATCCACAAAGTAAATTATGTAGTTGGATAAGTCCTATATTCAATTCATTGAATATCATCCAAATTGGTATGCATTCTCATCAATATACTTTCAAGTATATTCTACCACATCTCTCGATTTGTCTTAGTTTAATGATACTCCCATATCATTAATCGACAACGGACATTTAGAATAAATTAGTTACTCACGGATTAAACATGCAAATATAGGACAACAATATTATAAATGAAAATAAACATAATCCAAACTTTATTTCATCAAAATAATAAATGTTTTACAATATCCTTTATCCAAATACTAATCACAGCTTATGCATGAATATTTTAGCTAAACGAAGTCCAATTCCATTGGCAAGTCCTACAAGCTTGTCTTTAGCTAAACCTTAGTGAACGGATCGACTAAGTTATCATACGTGTGAACTTTCAAGAGATTTATTTCACCTTCCCGGACTTGTTCCCGAACATAGTGATACTTGTAGAAAATGTCTAGTGCCCTTCATGACCTGTGTTCATTGGCAAATATGATTGCAGTAATTGTCACAATACATATCAATAGGCGATTCAATCAAGGCATAACACCAAGCCCACGAAATGAATTTCCTAATCCAAACACCTCCATTGCGCCTTCCGGGACTTTATGTATTCGGCCATCATGCAGACATCGCATCAGATCGCTTCTTGCTCTTCCAATAATCGCTTCCTCCATTGATGACAAAGACATAACCCGTCGAGACTTCGTATCATCTTTATCACACTGCCAGACGCATCACAAGAACTGTAACACCAAGCTCGTGTGCGGATTTCCACCATACACTAAAACATATCTTTAGTATTTCTCGAGATACTTCAGAATATGTTTATGAGAATCCGATGAAGTTCACCCGGATTCTGTTGATATCGATCGGTCATGTTTTGAGCGACGCCACATCCGGCCTGTGCATCTCACAAGATACATAATAGATCCTACACCAAGCATAAGGAACTTTCGCATCGTGCCACCTCGGCCAGTGTCACACACATATCGCTACATAAGCCATGCTTTACTTCCATCGGCAAATATCCTTTCTTGGAATTTTGCATATTGAATCTCTTCAATATTTTATCAATGTAAGCGCTTTGACTTAAACCAATTAACCGCTTTGACCTATCTCGGTAGATCTTTATTCCCTTAATGTATAAACTTCTCCTAAATCCTTCATGGAAAACACTTCCCAAGATATGCCTTAACATTTTGCATACTTGAATGTCTTTTCCATAATTAATATGTCATCGACATAAAGAATTAGGAAAATTACATCACTCCCACTAACTTTGTGATATACACATGGCTCATCAAGATTTTGAACAAATCCACACCTTTTGATTTCTTCATCAAATCTTTTATTCCATTGCCTTGATGCTTGCTTCAATCCATAAATGGACCTTTGAAGTTTGCATACACGGTTTGAAATTGTGGATTCACGAACCCCTCGAGTTGCTTCATATAGATGTCTTCATCTAAGCGACCATTTAGAAGGCGGTTTTGACATCCATTTGCCATATCTCATAGTCATAGTATCTTCGCTATAGCTATGAGAATTTAATAGCTCTAATGTCTCGCTACACGGAGAAAAGGTCTCCTCGTAATCAATGCCATAAGTTTGAGTAAAACTCGCGCAACTAGACGAGCTTTATAGGCGTGTACATTGCCATCCATGTCGGCCTTAATCTTATAGAGCCACTTACTCCTAACCACCAAGGCGCTTGGAGGTAATTCACCTCTACCTGCACTTCATTTCTCTCGTGGATTGCATTTCCCATTCATTGCAACTCGCCATTTAGCCTTGTCGACTTGCCATGGCGACTTTATAACTAGTAGGCTCTCCAAGATCTCCTAACATAGTTTCCTCAACCTCTACGTTAAGACATAGACGTTCGTGTGCACGATATTCCTTACGGATCTACTTAACGGAATCACTTCAACTTCGGTGGAGGACCCAGACTATCGTGTTCTCACCTAAGTACGTTAGTGTTTTCGTAAGGTAATGCATCTTCTTGATCATCTTCCGGATCATAAACTCTCCCATCGAATTCTTGAGATACTAGATCTCTTTCAAGAAAATCTCCATACCTAGCAACAATTTTTATTTTCGTTGGATAGTAAAAGTAGTAACCCATAGTTTCCTTTAGGGTATCCTACGAAGATACACTTTCTGATCTTTGTTGGAGCTTATCTCACGAGTCACGCCTAACATACGCCTCGCAACCCCGCACCTTTAAATAAGACATGTTAGAGTTTTACCATGCCATATTTCATATGGTGTCTTATCAACCTTCTTTGGGGAACCATATTTAGAATACGAACAATGATTCTAAAGCATAATCCCAAAAGGATAAAGGTAGAGTAGTAAGATTAAACATAGATCGTATCATGTCCAACAATGTACGATTTCTTCTCTCGAGATACACCATTTTGTTGTGGAGTATATGGAGAAGTGAGATTCGGACAATTCCATTCTCACTAAGTAATCTTTAAACTCTTGGCTTAGATACTCGCCTCCTCCATCGGATCGAAGAGCTTTAATCTTCTTTCCCAATTGCGCTTCTACTTCACTTTGAAAACCTTAAATGTTTCAAAACCTCATGTTTATGCTTAAGTAAATAAACATAACCATAACGGTGAAATCATCGATAAAGGTTAAGAAGTAGCTAGCACCTCTCTTTGACACATGTCTAAGTGGTCCACACACATCAAGATGAATAAGACCAAGTAGATCGAAGCCTCTCCATATTGCTATGAAAAGGTTTCTTAGTCATCTTCCCAGATATGCATGACTCACATTTATCAAATGATTCATCATTGATATTTTGCAAAGCCCTTCTTGTTGCAAATTATGCATGCGAGCCTCTTATATGAGCAAGTCTACAATGCCAAAGATAAGAAGAATTCAAGTCTAACTTTATCTTCTTGTTAATGCTAAACATTGAATTATTATTATTGTTAGATTCATTTCAATCATATCAATTTCAAACACACCATTCACAAGAATTGCTTTAAAATAAAATACACCATTTAAAGAAACATCAATTCCATTATGTGAAATAGTATGAGTAAAACCATCATCCAACAAAAGCGAAAAGGAAACAACACCTCTAATTATAGAAGGTGCGAATGACAATTGTTCAATAATGCATTAAGCCCAAGGCAATACTAAACTAAACGTTCCTATGGCTTCAACAAATGACAGCGCCATTTCCCACGCAGAGATATTGCCCCATAGCAAGCTTCCTTTCCACTCTAAACCCTGCGTTGTATTACAAATGTGAATACCACATCCCGTATCATATACCCGGGGAATTATTATGATTTAGAGTAAATAATTCAATGACAAATAAATTACTCAAGTCTGGCTACTGAGACCCTTCATACTTCATCTTATTTGCCCGCAATTCATCAAGATAGAGACACATGCTTTCTTCCAATGTCCAACGCCTTACGGTGATGGCATGCTTGATCCTTTTAGGATTATCCTTCCTAGGAGTAGGGTTCTTCTTGGGTTGAGGTTGATAGGCCATCACCGTTTGCCTTTGTCAACCTTTCCTTACCCTTCCCTTTCTTGTTGTTCGTGATCGCGGTTTTGGCTTATTAATCCTTCCACCGAATAGCAAGTACCGGGCGAGAGGAACCTTTTGAGGCAACCCTTCTCATAATCAATAAGCAATGCGTGTAGGTCAAGAATCGCCTTCCCACGCAAAGCATATTGAAATTCGACAAAACCATTAAAATCCTTGTTAAGGGATCTAATAATCGATTCACAGACCATGTCATCCTCATAAGTTTTGCCAAGTGCTTTAGTCGGTCCATGTAACCTTTCATTTCCAAAGACACGAGCACTTACTGGGTTTACCTCTCCCCGCCCATAATGTGTAACGCTCGGTCAAGTCATAAATCTTTGCACCGGTTTCTCAAACATAGTTCAAGTTCATTGAGCATATTATATGGGAAATAATGTTCGAACCGCTTGAAGAGCAGATTCCATTGTTCCCAACATAAGACAAGCCACATCATTATGACGCTTATACTCCAGTTTCCACTGCCCTTTTGAGCTTGAGTAGCTTCAGACCGCTTGGTTCAAAGAGGCAAGGTTCATAAAGATATTTCATACACAAGAACTCTACGACAATTCTCAAAGAAGCGGTGTCAATCATTGAAATTCTTAGAGCTACCAACTTTTCTCGATCAAAAAACTTTTGAACGCAGAATTTAGAGCAAATGTTAGTGTTATTGGTGTTTTGAGCCATTTCTACGTAAAAAGTTCAAGTATTAGTATTTTCGATAATACACTTTTCAAGAAAATAAATATACCCAAGTTAATATAAACATATAACCATATAATTTTCTCGAAAACTAGGATCCAAATTATCATAGGTTCATTACATCGCTTGATCCGCTAGCAACAAACGATATAATAAGGTAATCATCGAACATTAATTGGCAAACAATTTCCAACTCCTAGATCATTATGGGATTTATATTTTCCAACGCTATTGCAAATATAAACATGTTTCATCCCATCTTATGCCATTGAGTCCAGTCTCACTTCCTACTCAACTTAAGTGTCTAACTTAAAGAACTCGCAAATATGTCCAAGTAAGGTCCGACTTTACATAGAGATTTACCTCTCCATTACAATCTCGCCAAGCATCTTGCCATGACGTAAATTGCAACTTCAAGTGTTCCTTTTAATTAGATGGCATATTCTTAATTTAAAAGGGTACTAGTTTTGATTTTATGTGGTCAAATCAAATATGTACAAAGATGTCACGATTCATCTTGTAGCATAATTTAATAAAAACTTTTATTACCAATTCATAAAGATCAAATTATCAAAGTTTTGTTTGAGGTATTGGGTTCACCAATCAAGGAATTTAGTATTAATTATCATCTATTATACCGTACTTTTGCATAAGTGTAAACACTTAGTGTTTCGGATAATTACCACCAAGTGGCGCATGGAATTAAAACTAATTCGCCTTAAGATGAGCTTGTACATTATATGACTTACTAAGTAGCTCCATTCGAACTTACAGAGGGCAGAGGACTGTAAGCCTAAACGCATAACCTTAGACATCCATTCAAAGTGTGTTTGCCTTGCATTTTAAATAACCCCTTTATAGTTCATTCGAATGGGTGAGTCGTCGGTCATTGTACCAAAGTCACCAATCAATTAAACTATTGAAAACTTAACTCTTCCAAACAAATCAAATTTCGCCATTGTTTAGTCAGATTATTTTCTATTCAAAATTACCCTTGCTTAAAACTGCCTAACATAATAAACAAACAAGTAACAAATAAAAATAAACTACTAAAAACAATGCGCACATAATAAACAATTTATACGTGTAAACAAGTAGCCACATGCAACTTATTCGATAAAATCCTATTAATAATCAATATCTAGGTTAAATTAATGTATATATTAATTTAGGGGTTTCACCCAAAGAATAGAAAGTGAGCCACATACATCGATGAATCGATCGTAAACCCTTAATTAATTATACCAAATTGCACATAATTGATTCATTATATATATATATATATATATATATATATATATATATATATATATATATATATATATATATATATATATAATTGGAGTCTTCCCAATTCAAGATTTATCATAAATAAATATGTCTCAACAATTAAACAATATATCAAAGCAACTTATCCATGACTAACATGCATGTATAATCATGGATATCATAACAATTTATACAAGTAAGTCACAAGATCGCATATAAAAATTCCATGACACATAACAAATTATTCATGAATTAATCACGTAATCAATATTAATTCTAGGTTTTAATAAGGTTAGCAAACAATTTCAAAACCCTAAAAAAAAATATGTATATGTCGACTTAAAAAAAATAGGGTACGCCCCAATTTACAAAAAAATTCGACCAAAACATAAATTAAACATAAACCCTAGAAAACATAGCAAACAACATACAAGTATTTGTTTTATTACGCGTTTATGTAATTAATTACTCATTAAAACCAATGGCTCTGATACCACTGTGGAATTATATATCAAGACATTCAAATAAATAATCACAAAACATCAAAGTAATAGAGCGGAAGCGTATAGGATGTATTAACGAATAATTAATTAACATAAAAGAATATGCGTACCTTTTCTTGATTCTAGCCGAACAAGAATCAAATCCACAAACTAGCAACGTATGAACCCTAATTTGATTAAGTTAGGATTATATGAATTACCCCTTACCGTTTTGTAATTCAATCCAAGACAATAACAAAAGTATGTTATTACTTGTACACACGTACTAAACCGAATTAAAGTAATGATAGTTTTTAGTAAACGAATAACTTGATGTGGAAAATTTTAAGGATCGACACCCACAAAAGGTGTGGCCGATCGGTTTGGACAAAACACACACAAAACAATTTTAGGTTTAGCTTGTGAATACAAGAGATGCAAAAACAAGACCCCTAGCCTTGTTTATATACCCAAGCAAACTTGGTGAACAAGTTGTGGATTGTTTCCTAATCCTTAGGCCGATCGGTTCTAAACCTCAACAAGGGTTCCGAATCTTCCAAACTTTGCAATTAAGTCCTTTTCCAAATACCTTTAACGACCAGTTAGTCCATTACATTAATTACTTAACGTCCGTTAGTTATTTCGTTTAATAAATAAATAAATACAACATTTATATTTAATTATTAACTTTAAATTCTCATACGTAAAGTGTGCAATCCCATAGTATCGAGTTCGATCCTAACTCACGTCTACTAATTTATATCTATAAAACCAACAATCTTTATCCATCTTATTCTTGTATATATCATGCTCTGAATTTGTGGACATCGTTGGTTTACTAAGCTTGTAAGTTGTAAAGTTAATGTAATAAATCAAATAATCAATATGTTTTTTTCTTAAGAACCCAAGTGGTGTCAAATGGGATTATGATACTTCTTCAATTTCCATAAATTTTACGTTCCAAAAGAATACTTGTAACTTTCTCCAATATGTAACTGGTGTATTCAATTTGGTTGTTAGGACAAGATAAAAAGTGGTGTTGTAGCTCATAAGCGAAAGAAACAAAGCAACCATTTCGATTTGTGCGTGTCATCCTTGCACAGTGGGCCGTGCTAATCTTCTTTATCATTCCAATTTTATCGAATATGTCCTCAAGGGACGATGTTAATGATTTGTGGGATAAGCGATTTGACAAGATTACTATTTTAGTTATTATAGAGAAGGCCCGCCATAATTATATTATTCGAAAATACAATGATTCATATTTTTCATTATCGGGTCGCTTTTATCAACTGATTAGAGGCAACCTCATTTAATATTAGATGGTGATTCATCGAATTAAAAAGTGTGAATATCAACTCCAAGTAAGGTATTTAAAGTTTCATGCAGGGCATTAAGATATGTATAACTATCAATTTAACATTTTTATGGATCAATCATCATTGGGTTGGCAGCACTCAATGAGTCTATGCACTTTCGCATAATCTGTATAGAGTTGTCATGTGACTCGAAAACGTTATCCTCTCCAACTTTGTGAAAATTCCAGTGACAATCTCTTGTTTTCCCAAAAAATGTCATCACAAGTAAGAACAAGTTTATAAACACCATTCGTTTACCAAGGTTTAGATGTTGATAAGAAACAACAAAAAAAAGTGTATAGTAGATAAGTAAAACTTCACCAGCATAAACAAAATGTATCAATTATTTGGCAGAAATAGTAGACCTAGCTTCCCGAGTATAGTCTTCTAAGGTGGTGTTTGGATTTGTGTGTTTTAACTAATCATTGAGCACCAAAGAATTAGAATATCAGTTGATTATAGGTATTGATAGTTATGTGAATTTTTATTTGCCTCAACAACTTTTCTTTCTGCATTAGCGAACAAGGCCTATGTATTATTGCGGTTTCAAGGCATAAAATTTTTGTAAGGACACACGTCTTGCATTTTTCAAGTCCTCCGTTCATTGTTATAAATGTGCAAAGTATTTACTCTTGCAAAGTGCAAAGTCTTTTCAAGTCCTCCATTCATTGAACAATGCCTATGTATTTACTCTTGCAAAGTGCAAAGTTATAAATGTGGCATTTACATCATAATACACAATTAGCTAACTATGTAAATTCAATTATAATGTCTCAAAAGATAACATGCTAAAGAAAATGATATAGAACCTCCTACAAGATCTTAATAGCAAACTATCTTTCAAACATTTGAGCGCTTTTATTTGAACATCAAGCATAAAAGTCAAAATTTGTATTGATTAAGTTTGCTTGTGATCTTTTATCACTACTAATAAAGAAGTAAAATTTATAAACACCGTTTGTTTACCAAAGTTGAAAAGTTCACCTACATAAACAAAGTGTTTGGATTATTTGGCGAAATAGTAGACCTCAAAAGCCTTTGGTGACATCCCACATCGATCAATAAAGAAACTTGTCACATGTTTATATAGACCACTTGAACACAACTCATCGCCGAGCTTAGTAACATGAGCTTGTAACTTCAGTGAGGGCTTTAAAGTGGGATGGACTGTGATGGAGCCAAGATTGGTTGGGTCAAAGTTGGCAATATCCGCTTGCCCATTCCAAGTCGAGAGTGGACCATGTGGTTCGGCGAAGGCTTGGTGTCACTTGGTTCCTAGAGTAGAGGCAATGCGTTAGGTCGGTGTCACAGAATGCGAATACTTCTCGCTCTCGACAGTGGAAGGATAACGAGTTGGTGCACCCTTGACCCAAATAACTAGCTTGGTTCCTTCTAATGGACTCCCAAGCTAGTCGAGAGCTGTTACAATATCTGGCTTGCCCATTCCAAGTCGAGAGTTGGACCATGTGGTTCGAGCGAAGGCTTGGTGTCACTTGGTTCCTAGAGTAGAGGGCAATGCGTTAGGTCGGTGTCACAGAGTGCGAATACTTCTCGCCTCGACGATTGGAAGGATAACGAGTTGGTGCGCACTCGACCCAAATAACTAGCTTGGTTCCTTCTAATGGACTCCCACTTTTTTCTTCTCATGGTCGAGACATATGTCTTTCAATAAGAGATATCGATGCACAATCTAAGTTTGATGAATCCATGTAAGCTAGGGTGAATCTATCATCTCATGGACGATGAACGTTTCAAATCAAAGATCAATGAAGTTCCAAATGACTTAGATCATATCCCCTTTTAACTTGTTTTTCAAAGAATAAGGTAATCATTTGACCGATATCTTTATTCATCTTGTATATATCCGCTCCGAATTTGTGGACGCTTTATGATATTCTTCTTCTTTTGCCAACAAAATGAATGTACAAGAAAAAATGAAACATACACTAGCGATTTAGGTGAAAATTGTTTTGGACCACTTCTCGATTGTCTTTGTCATCCTTGCACGGGCCCGAGCTAATCTTTTTGTATCATTCCAGTTATATCGAATGTCCCAGAAGGGACGATGTTAGCTGGTTTGTGGGATAAGCGATTTGACAAAGATCACTATTCTAGTTATTATAGAAGGCCCGCCATAATTATATTATTCGAAAATATAATGATTCATATTTTTTCATTATTGGGTCGCTTTTATCAACCGATTAGAGGCAACTTCAATTGACATTAGATGGTGATTCATCGAATTAAAAAGTGTGAATATCAACTCCAACTAAAGTCGTGTTAGAATATCCGCAATTATCACAAGAATAACCAAGGTTTCGAATGAAAGGCAAGACGTTATAACCATTATACCATGACCCAAATGCCTTGCATCCTTTTCCTATCGACATATTAAAAGGGAAAAATAACAAAAAAAAAAAAAATCTTTCCTTCCGATTTCGATATAATTTTACGATGTAGCGTTGATTTTGAAGAACAACATGACACGATCGAGTTGTCACTCACTTAATCATGAGTATGAGAACCTTAGTTTTATAAGTCCCTCGCTTGAGTAACAACATTCAGCACATTATTTGACACGGTGATATATCACAATCGAGTTGATTTGGTTCTTGTCCAAGAGATCATGTAACACAAATCCAAGGTATTTCAGAAGTTTGGCGGATTTATAATTCCAAGGAGAGCGAATGCTTCAAAACTATCATCGATTTAAAGTTTCAGGGATTAAGATATGTATAACTATCAATTTAACATTTTTATGGATCAATCATCATTGGGTTGGTAGCACTCAATGAATATGCACTTTCGCATAATCTCTATAGAGTTGTCATGTGACTCGAAAACGTTATCCTCTCCAACTTTGTGAAAATTCCAGTGACAATCTCTTCTTTTCCCAAAAATTTCATCACTAATAAAAACAATTTTATAAACACCATTCGTTTACCAAGGTTTTAAATGTTGATAAGAAACAGCAAAAAGTGTATAAACCGCAAAATCTGATTATTTTGACCGAAAATTGAAACAAGTTATCACTGAACAATGCCTATGTATTATTGCGGTTTCAAGGCATAAAATATCTGTAAGGACACACATCTTGCATTTTCAAGTCCTCCATTCATTGTTCATCGGCTGAAAGCAAGTTAGCATTTAGCAGTGATATTTTAGGCCGAACCATTCAATATAAGACCGAATAATCATTTTATTGCCCGTTATTCATAACAGGCTATACAAATCACTATTCTCTCAAGAATGAACACAGTTTGGAGAAATAGCCCCACGTATGACGTTTTCGTCGTTTTGTCATTTCCGCATTTGCTTCACTCATTTACTCTTGCAAAGTGCAAAGTTATAAAATGTAGCATGTACATCATAATACACAATTAGCTAACAATATAAAGTCAATTATTATGTCTCAAAAGATGCCATGCCACAGAAAAGTGATATAGAACCTCCTACAAGATCTTTATAGCAAAGTATCTTTCAGACATTTGAGCAGTTTTATTTGAACATCAAGCACAAAAGTCAAATTTTGTATTCATTAGGTTGGCTTGTGATCCTTTATCCATTGCAATCAATAAAACAGCCTTAAGCCACCACAATTTGCAGGCTGTGAAAGAGACATGTCTTTGTTTGGAAGCTTTCATGATCATAATTTGAGGGTGTTTGACATTGTGTTGTAAAAGTGATTATTCAATAGTTTCTTGTAAATTACTCACAGCATTTGTATACATACTAAGAATATCAATCGCCATTCGAAGTACTTTCATGTTACATATTTGTTTGATCATGTTTTCAGACATGACATGCGATTTCGTATAACAATCTACGACTCAAAAATGCATTAGTTACATTCAAATACAATGTAAAACAGATAAGAGAAATGCATTTTTCTTTGCAACATAGTTTTTGAATTTGACTACTTAAAAAGGTCAATAAAGTGTTCTGGTTTTTCAATTTAAGATATGCACCTTTCACTCTTCTAGTCGTCCAAGGTTTTGACAGTCTGTTGAATAATTAAGTCTTACATATTATCCGTAAGTTTTCTAGATTAGTCATAACTCACAACCAATATTCAATAGAAATATTAATATCAATCTATACTACTTTATATTGTATTTAGAAGTTTTAAAAAAATAAGACAAAAAACATTTCTATAATAAGAAATTAACAAGACGTTAATGTGGTCTAAACATTTAATGTAGTCAATTAATTAACTGGTCAATAAATATAATTAATACAGTTATTAAAACACCCTTTACATAAGGAATACAAATTATCAAACATATTGTACAACTAACTCAAACACAATTATTAAATGTCATTAACGCAAATAATAAAGACATTATACAAATATTTAAGTCGAATCCAAGAAAGGCCAAGCAGACGCGGGTAAAACGGTCTCGAGCCCGAACGGGCATGGGATAAACGAAACTCTTGGTATCCAGAATTTATTGTCAAAAAGAATATAATAAACTAAAATCACGATTTCTTAGGAAAATTTTATTTCTGCACCTCGTCACGCAACGCCTGCATGCCGCTTAGTATTTCTAATGTGTAGAGGCCTAAAGGGTGAACACTTGATATTATACTACTTAATTGTAGCTCATCAACATCTTGAAATAATGCTAAGACAAAAGTCTAAAATACATCTTTGTGGTTTGTTATGTGTCTCACTATATATTATTTTTTATTTTTTTTGGCATAAAATTATTCTTTCGTTAGTAAAGTTGGCCAACATACATCCATCCGTTAATAAAATTAGCCACCTTACACCAACAAGGACTAACGATGCAAATTAATTCTCCATTATCTCTTAACGTATGTTAAAATATTTGCACCGTTGGTCCTGAGGACTAACGGTGCACCACCACCACCCACCGCCACCCACCCACTACCAACACCGCCACCACAACCCACCACCGCCACCGCTACCACCACCCACCACTGCCACCACAACACACTACCCACCACCGCCATCGCCGACCACCACCCACCACCGCCACTCACCACCGCCACCACCAACCACCACCACCTCCACCGCCGCCACCCACCACCACCTCCACCCACCACTCACCACCCGCCACCACCACAACCGCCACCTACCCACCACCCACCACCACCCACCCACGACAACCCACAACCTACCATCCACCACAATCATCGCCACAACCCACCACCAACATCATCGCCACCCACCACGACATCACCGCCACCGCAACCACCACCGCCGCCATCGACGAGTTGTAGTGGTGGTGGCGGTGGTGGCAAAGGGTTGGTTGTGGGTGGCGGTGGTGGCGGCAGTGGGTGGTGTCAGTAGGTGGTAGTAGTGGGTGCGATGGTGGTAGTGGGTGGAGGTGGTGATGGTGGTTGTGGTGGTTGGTGGGTGGTAGCGGTGGAGGTGGTGTTGGTGTTGGTCATGGTGTGATGGTGGTGGTGGGTGGTGGCGGCGGTGGTGGTGGTGGCGGTGTGCGATGATGATGGCGGCGGCGGTGGTGGTGGTGGTGCGGTGGAGGTGGTGGGTGTGGTGGCGGTGTTGGTGGTGGGTGGTGGCGGTGCACCGTTAGTCCATTAAAAAAAATAGCAACGTTGGTCTTCGGGACCAACGATGCAAATATTTTAACTTACGTTAGGAGATAACGGAGAAATAGTTTGCATCGTTAGTCCTTATTGGTGTATGGTGGCAACCTTTATTAACGGAGGGATGTATCATGGCCAACTTTACTCAGGGAGGGATGGTTTCGTGCCAAAAAAAATAAAAAGATATAAAACGAGACACACGACCAACCATAAGAATGTATTTTACACTTTTCTCTAATACTAAACTGATTCTTAGTTAAAAGCATGTGGAGTTCAAGTTTGCCATTTAACCACAGGCAATAGTGATATTTCTGATTGAACGGCTTGGTTAAAAGAGTGTCAGCTTACTTTAAAAAATTGCACACTTTAAAGAATGTAACAATTTTCATACAAAGTTATCTCCTTAATCAAACCAAGTTAGGTGCTTAATTGCTTAAAGATTGATTTCAACCGGAAAATGCTAATTCCTATTACAAAATCTTCTTACTCGTCATCCTACCCTACTAAAAATATCACGTGTATTTCCACTAATTCTTTTTACTTTTATTTTTATCCTCCAATCAATTTTTCAAATTACACATTTATATAAAGGATAAGTATATGATGGTTTTGTAGATGACTCGAGCGATACTCATTCCAAAATTGTTGTCTAATATTTATGCATAAGTACCAATCCGATATTCCAAGCACTATGCTAAACTTTTTAAATCCCATATTCATCATTCATTTCGGTTTTTATTTAAAATTATTGTTGGGTGATAAACGTTTCTTATATATGAAATGAGTTTGTTCTTTTAAAGTGATATTTCGCCTATGATTTTACTTACACGTGAAGTTTATATTTTTATGCGAACGGTGGGCGAACCGTAGCGTTGTCATGAATCTGGTCTTAAATGTAAATTTGAAGCGAAATAATTCTTCGAAGACTATTTCCGTATAGTAAGTTATTCATTAAGGATAAATATGCAAAAGATTGATAAACCTGTACTATTTTCGTAAATTATTCTTGAAAATAGTATTGAGGTTTCGGAGAAAGCCCTAAAATTATCGGGTTGTTGCAAAGTTAGCCCAGGGACTAACTTTGAAACTTATAGATAACTTTGAGGGACTATTCTTGTAACTTGATAACGCTAAGGCATTTTTTTAAAATTCTCGCTAAACAATTGTATAAAACAGGTCCCCGAGGTTATTGGCTACTTGCAATGTTAAGTAACGATCATAAGTTAAATACAGTAGTTAAAGACTAACCGAATCGATCCATAACCTTAGGGACCATTTTTTACAATTGTAGAGAACATCATTGTTGCTACAAGACGAGTCTTGTTTGCTCGCCTTTTAGTATACATAGTAATAACAGGATAAGTGAGAATAAAAGGAAAGATTAATTTTCACTGCTACTATTATTCTACAGTCTTTGCTAAATCGACTAATCCTCATAATCCATTTAGTTTGATCTAATAGAGAGGATTAACCTAAAATTTAATAGATAAACCTAAGTCCATGTTTTTTTCTTGCCTTTTATATATATTTTTTAATTTACGTTTTTTTTAATAAACGTTTTTTTTTAATTCAATTTTTTTAATTATTATTTTTAATTCACGTTATTCACGTCTTTTTTATTTGCGTTTTTTCTTGCTTTCATACATTTTAAATACTGTTTTCACACGTTTCGTCCGTTTTCATACATTTCGTCCGGTTTCATACGTTTCGTCCCGGTTTCTTACGCCGTCCATTATTCATAAGTTTTCATCCGTTTTCACACGTGCTTTTACGCTTTCATACGTTTCGTCCGTTTTCATACATATTCATCCGTTTTCTAACTTTTTTGTCAGTTTTCATACGTTTTCTTTCATTTTTAAATGTTTTCGCCATTATCGACGTTTCATACGCTTTAGAATATCACAGTGATATTCGAATAACAAGTGATATTCGAATATCACAGTGATAGTGATATTCGAATATCACAATTGATATTCTCAATATCACGATGATATTCGAATATCACAAGCGATATTCGTTATATTCGAGATGATCACAGTGATATTTCATGATATTCGAATATCACATGATATTTTGAATATCAGTGATTTTCCTCAATATCAAAGTGATTTTCAACTAATATTTTGTAACATGAAATTACAAGTGATATTCAGAATATCAGTGATATCTAGAAAATCACAAGTGATACTCATAATATCACAAAGTGATATTCAGAAAATCACAAAGTGATATTCAGAAAATCACAAGTGTTATTCAGAATATAACAAAGTGATATTCATAAAATCACAAAGTGATATTCAAAATCGCAGTGATATTCGAATATCACGAATATCACTCGCGATAGTCACCAACGATGAAAAGCGGAAAACGTAAGAAAGCACCAAAACGTAAGAAAACGGACGAATACATATGAAAGCGAAACACGCCCCGAAACGACGAAACGTATGAAAATGGACGAAAAACGAAGAAAACCCGATGAAACGGACTAAAACGAAAGAAATCAATGAAACGGACTAAAACATACGAAAACGAATGAAAATGACGAAACGTATGTAACGACGAAACGTATGAAAACGGACGGCGTGTAAACGTGTGAAAACGGACGGCGTGTGAAACAAACGAAAAAGATGAAACAAGAAAAACATAAATTAAAAAATTGTGAATAACGTGAATTTAAAAAAAAAAAAAAAAAAAAAAACGTTAATTTAAAAAAAAAAAAAAAAAAAAATTAAAGAAAGACAAAATTATAAATAAAAAGAAAAACAATAAGAAAAAAAATGAACTTAAATTTATATATTAAATTTTAAGTTAGTTTCTATTATTAAATCAAATTAGATAAATGAGGTTGATTTATTTTTTGATAAACATAAATTAATTGGTAAGCAAAATAAAGTGACTAAAATAAAAATATAAAAAACTTTTCTTTTACTCTGTATTTTTGAAAAAGGGTTTGTTAAAACGGCGGCTATGATTGATGTCCATCATAAATGGGTGCATTCAAAACGAGGCATACACAACATGGCTTCTAGAAATATTCCAACGTTATCTTCATCACTGATACCAGTTACTTTGTTTAACAAGGACATGACATGGCAACATGTGAACATGGTATGAGTTTGAACAGGACAATGATTTGAATAGAATGGCTTTATCCAAACAAATGAAGCAAATGTTATATCATTCTAAATATCAAGGCCACAAGACGGGATTCTACCTGCGATCGTTTTGCCTTTTCAAAGATCGCGATCGAAGATCGGATCGGGATCTTAAGATCCTACTCTAACGTTATTTCTTAATAGTTTATGTAATTTTATACAAATCTACAAATTCTAATACATTATAACCATAAAATACTATGAATTTTTCATATAAATGTTGTTCTAAATTATGATTATAAAACGTTTAAAAGATTAACACGTTGTTAATGAATACAAACAAACAACCCATAAATTTTAGTTTTTAGTTAGAATCGAGAGAAAAGAAGATCGGATCGGATTAGATCGTAAGATCGTAGACAGAAAGATAGTGATCCTATAAGATCTTAAGCCAACAAAGATCCCATGTAAGATCCAGGATCGTTTTTGCATTCTGATGATCGTAAAATCGAAGATCCCAAGATCGTGACGGGATCCCGATAACCATGCTAAATATGATAGAACATCGACCAAATGGCCTAATCATAAAATCTTTGGATCAGATCACAAAAGTTCAAACCTTTTAAAGTGTGTATATTTCAAGGTGGTTAGAGAAGGACTAAAAACGATATCATTATTAATCTAATAAAGTCGCGTACATCTGAATCAAAAAAATATTCGATGATAAAATGAACCCAAACCTGATCGTGGGTTTGGGTCAATTAGGGTTTCTTGCTTTATCTATATATATCGTGCCTAATAAAAAAAAACTACGGAGTTTCAATATTTAACAAAATGCTCGCCCTCCCGAATAATTTGAACGGAGAAAACTTCATCTATTTGTTAGAAAATGGTTTTTGTAAAATGATTTTTTGCAAAAATTTTTGACACTGTTTAATATATGTATATGTTATATATATTTATATTTCTTGGTAGTTGCGTTCTCATTGACGAGAGCTTCCCAATGAGTTAAAATGTGTCAAAAACAGAGTTGATATGAATGAGATACCCTATCTCAAAGTGAGACACTTGAAACAACAAAAATAGAAAGTGAGAGTATCCCACATCGCCCAAACCAAGAAGTGAAAGCTTGTTTATATAAAAATCTGGGTATTGACATTCAATATTATTTGTTTGTTTTACTCGTGAAGTTGAGTAACCGCGATCATTTAAAAGTTCGAATATATTTAACAAAGTTGTTGAGTAACTCGATTTACAAAAAAAAAAAAAAAAAAAAAACCTTCATGACTTATAACAAATTTTTGAAAACTATAAGAATTTTTTGTTTAATAACCCATAAAATATCACATATATATTTTCACTAATTCTCTCTCTTTTTATCCTCCAATCAATTTTCTAAATTACATATTTATATGAGTAAGAAGATAAGTATGATGATTTTGTAGAAAACTTTAGCGATACTCATTCCTAAATTGTTGTCTCTAATGTATATACATAAGTACCAATCCGGTTTTCCGAGCACTAGGCTAAACTTTTTAAATCTCATATTCATCATTCAGTTTGATTTTTATTCAAAATTATTGACGAGCGATTAACATTTCTCATATGTGAAATGAGGTTTTTTGTTTGTTTGTTTTTTTTTTTTAAGTGATATTTTCTCCAAATTTTTTACTTCACTTATCATTTTACTTACGCATGACTTTGACATTTGCCGAAATTGACAATTTAAATGAAAAAAAATAGCAGGATAAGTGAGAATATTAGACTACTCGTAACGCCGACTCGTCTCACGGTCGGTCTCCTTTTGAGGACGCCCCCACCCGCTACGATGACCAAATCCAAATGCGTTCCCCAAGCCACTTTGCTCGATTCAATCCTCCAGGCGGCCGAATGGTTGCATTTGGTTTATGTGTGTGAGTTTTTATTTAATTAATGTTTGTCTTGTGTGTTTTTTGTTGTGATTGGAGTCGTTTTATTACAAGTTTAAAATCATGTGTTTAGTCTTAAAAAAAAAAGAGAATTACATATATATACCCACTAAAACATAAATATTTGCATATTTCCCCAAAACACAAGATTTTAATGCATTGTACAATGATGTTTAAGCATGTTTTGGGTATATATATATATATATATGCAAATATACAAGTTTTAGTGACTATATATGTAATTAACTTAAAAAAATTATGTGAGACTAAAGGTGTGTTTCTTTTTTCTCTTAGCTAAGGGACTAGGTTCACAAACCAATTTAATATTATTATTATTTTTAATTAGGATCTATCATTTCCTTTAGTTGATTTATATTTCAAAACAAAAATATTAACCTTTTTTCATTAAGTGGCTGTAAAACCTAAGTGCCTTTTAACTGAAAAAAAAAAAAAAAAAAAAAAAAAAAAACTCCTCAAGTGACATAATAGTATTGATCAAATATTGGGTTGCCATTACTAACAAAACTTTTATTTTATTTTGTAAAAAAGGTTTGTTAAAACGGCAGTTATGATTGCTGTCCCATCATAAATGGGTGCATTCAAAACGAGATGCACAACATGGGCTTCTAGAAGAATTACAGGTAACCAACACCGAAATGACAACAGCCAAACCATTTCCCATAAATATTCCAACGCTGTTTTCATCACTGATACAAGTTACTTTGTTTTTCAAGGACATGACATGTCAATATGGTATGTGTTCCCTATTCTTGAATAGGACAATGATTTGAATGAAATGGCTTTATCCAAACCAGAAAAATGAAGCAAATGTTATATCGTTCTAAAATTGATAAAAACATCGACCAAATGGCCTAATGATAAAATCTTTAGATCACTCACAAAAAGTTCAAATCCTTTTAGATATGTACACATTTGAGAGTGGTTAGAGAAAGACTAGAAACGGTTTCAGGATTAACCCGATAATATCGTGTAATCAAAAAGTATTCGATGATAAATGAACCCAAACCCGATTGTGGGTTTGGGTCAATTAGGGTTTTATAATATGTATTATCTGTATATATACCTTGCCTAATAATAAAACTATGAAGTTTAAACATTTAACAAAATGCTCTTTTCGAATCTATATTACATATAATAGAAAATTACTAAACCTCGAAAAGTGAAAAGTTGAAAGTCATGGGTGAGAGAAAGCGTACAGAATTAATACTCTTATTAAAACACCCTATTAGTTAAAAAGATAATAATTTATTCACATTTTACAACCAATTAAAAGCATATATATCAAATTAAAACAACCAATTAAAACCCCTTACTAAAAAGTACAATAAAATTTTCACAATATACAATTTAAACAGTTTACAACATGATTTTAAATATAAAATAATTAAACACACTAATTAATGTTATTTTTAAAACACCCAAAAATAAAAAGTACGTGTTATTATACATATTATACAAATTAATAAAACACACAAAACTTCATACAATTAACAAGTTGATAGACATATAGTTTTGAAAATCGGACTGACCAATCGGTTCATCCGTGTCGCCACCGGTTCGGCTAACCAATAATGACCGTCCGAAAATGAACTAGAGGGCCGTTGAAGCCGATACAATTGGTGAATCAGTCTCATCGAGATCTATTTCTCCAAGTTAATCGTCTGGTATCTTCGCAACGCAACGTCGGCATTCTACTATACTATATATAATATATAAAGGAAAACCAAAAGTAAAAGTGAAAATTTGAAACTATTAATACATATCGAAAAACCGGGTTGACCAGACGCTTCAAACCCAAGTGGGTTTGACCTGCTTAATTTGACCTGTTTGACCCAACCTGTCGGGTTGACTCGGTTAAATCGACCCGTTTTAAATCGGGAAGCTATTCAACCGGTTGAACCACCCGGGTCGAACGGGGTTTCAAAACATTATGTTTAATCCGCAAATCTTCAAACTTTTATTATTTTTCGTTTAAAACTCATAAATTTTTTTTAACACAAAACGATCTGTCGCTATAATGTTTTACAATTAAGAGAAAATATGTGGTGCACATTTAATTTTCAATAGGCTAAATACGCCCATTTAAAAAATATATATGAGGCTAAATGTGCCTAAATCTTTTACAAAATAGCCAAAATTAGCCAATTTTTTTTATTTTGAGCTAATCATATTCATGCTAATTTTGGTACTTGTGTTCTTCTTAACAACGGCACCATTAATCTCATCCTTGTTAGTTTTTAAGCGACAAGTATCGTGTGTTGTTTGTTTTTATCTCACAATTGATGTAGTGTTTACTTTCATTTTCATTAAATGTTTTTATATGTTGTTTGATAGATGTTAAAATTTTATACAGACTTTAGTTATCAGATAAGACAACCGTTTGAATTCGTTTCATTGGTTCACATTCTATTTTAAACGCTACACAAAACACTTCTACAATATCACAAATCTTTAATTATTTGACGCTAAAAGCAGTGCACAGACGTGAGTCTTCGCCAAGAATTTAAAAAGAGGAAACTTCATCCGTTTTACCATTTTAGATTTTTATCCATTGCCTGTTTATTTTTAAAAATTTAACTCACATCCCCACTTCCATAGAAATGGTAAATGGTTAAGCAATTCCACAAAACAACAATGTAAACAGCCACGGCCAAATATTCCATATAATGGCTAAACTCATCATCTACAAATAAAATTAACGGGTTTATCTTAAGCTTTACGAATTTATGAATCATCTATATGTAAATTTAAGTCGATAACATGAATGATAAGGTTGCATATATAACTCGATCAATATTGTTAAAGCTACACAAGACCAAGTGTAAGACTATCTATAATGGATGGTCGACCGAGACGGTTACCCAACAAGGGATGCGCCCCCTTGTTACGGAGACCACCAAAGACTCATCTCATAAGGAAAAAGAGGGAGGACTTTGTTGACGAGCAACCAGGTGGCAGGTCGTGTGAGTTATTTTGTGTGTGGGTATTTTTATTAAATGGTTTTTGTGGGGTATATTTGTGTTTAAATAGGGTATGTTTTTTGTGTTAGCTGCGATCGCTTATTATCTTAAGTTGGTCATGTAAAAGGTTGTAGAGAAAAAAAAGCTGAGTTGGCGCTGATGTGGCAATGATGATTGCGATCGTATGTGCTCACCATTACACTTAGTATAATGGTGAACACACACGACCGCGATCACCATTGTGAACTCAGTTTCTCTTTTTAAAACATTCTTCATAACTAACTTAGTGTAATAAGACGACCGCAATTATCACCAATATATATCACGTTTAAACCTAAATTTATCCTACAAAAACTATTTAATAAAAATACCCGTACACACAACTAACTCACACGACTGATCGTGCGATGAAGAGTCATCCTTTTTGGCTAAGAAGACACGTCAGGTGGGGTTGGGTGAGGGTGGTGGTGGGTGTGACGCGTCCATCAAATCCATGAACTTATATGATGATCATCCAATACAGTGGTTTAAACATCAACAATACCTAGTTTTGTAAAAACAAAGTATATATGTAAAATGTAAAAAATATCGTACCCTTATTTTAAAGAAAACTTGAGAATACGGAACTACTTTTTAAAAGTCTCCGACAAACGTACGAGTGAGAGATAACGTGCTCAAGGTTAAAATCAAAAGTTCATTCTTCTTTTTACGTATTCTTTAGAAAAGTTACATTCACCTTTGAATATATACAACACTGAACAAGACTATTATATTAAGTTAAAAACAGATAAGGTGTACATGATAAAAATAATTATTTATTATACTACGTGTGGTAACATCCGTTTACGTAATGAGTTAACACAAAGTCACAGGTGCAAGTTGTGTGTGGTTAAGTTGATGAACAAGTGGCTTATTATGGTGTGCTAATATGATTAAGAACCAAGGCGTGTTTAAGATCTTAGTAGGGTATTCGTAGCGATTCAAGAATCTTAAGCTAAAATAAATTTTTCTAGAATCATGATTTTAGTTTATTATATTTTTTAATGATAAATTTAAGGATATCAAGAATTTCGTTTACCGTCTTGGTTAAACTCTAGCCGTTGGCCGCGCCCATTCGGGCAGCCCGTTCTACGTCTGCTCTGAACTCAAGCCCATTTTGCGTTGCTGTTCGAGAACTTTAATATTGTATAATGTCTTTATTATTTGTATTAGTGACATTTAATGCAGTCACCATGCGTTCAGCACGTCTGTTGAAATAAAATTTTCAAGTCAATCACGTATTTTAGTTTATTATATTCTTTTTGACAATAAATTCACAATTTCAAAATTTCGTTTAGCTCTCGTCTTCGTTCGGGCTCGAGCCGTTAACTTCTTACTGTTACAGCTCAGCCCATTTAAATTGCTGGATCGAACTTGAATATTATTTGTATTAGTGACGTTTAATGTAGGAATTGTGTTTAATTTGGTCATACAGTATCTTGATAATTTGTATTTATTGTGTTAGGGGTGTTATAATAATTGTATTAATTGTATTTATTGATCAATTAATTAATTAGTATATTAAATAAGATTAATGTGGTGTTTGTTTTTTTTAATATACATTAAAGTGGTGTATGTTATCTTCTTGTCTATGACGTCCGAAAATTATATGTATTAAAGTGTTTTACATTATCTTCTTTCTTAATTATATGAATTACTAATTATAATAACATGTAAACTTATATTTTTAAGATTTCTTTTATAGAAAGTTCTAAATAGTAAATACATTATTATGTAGTATAGATATAGATTGTATTTGAGGACTTAAAGTCATCAAGTCATAATCATCACGTCTTTAAATCCGGTCTTAAATTTATACAAAGAAATACTTTGGATTAATCAACACTCATGAATAGTGTGTTTGGTCATGTGTAGTCTATTTCTAGTAAGACTGAGTGTCAAACCCAAAGAGCAAATAATTTGGCTTAATTAAAATGAAATTAAGACTATGAAATAAATTAAGCATTTAAAACTCAGATGCGTTTTAGATCCACACGATCAATTAATTAAAAAATAAAAACACAAATGACTGAAAATAATTTGAGGTTGAAAATGTTAGCCTTGTGCATTACTTATAATTGTAACGCACGATCTAGTGTGAAATGTCTAAGCATGATTCTATCAGTGGATCTTTAGTCACATAAACCCAATATGGCTCATTGCGATCTATGCCTATGGAATCTAGTTAACTATCACCATGATCTTAGATAATAACTTAACGGATCTCGGCTACTCCGTATTAATCTTGCCAACTAACCTATATGATAAGTTAGTGTTTAGTTCTAAACGCATACTCTTATAAACATTCGTCTATGTTCATTATCTTGCAATTTTCAGTTTGTTAATCTTATTTACACTAGGTTAACTGGAATCACTCTAGCAAATAAGCGAGATTTGTTGTCTATTAGTTAATCAAAAAGTTAATGTCCAACTTTTGAACTAATTACTAATCATTATCAACTAAACAATCTTAACAAACACCAAAACACAAGGATCGGGAACAAACATAGAGGTTATCCGATAAAATCATGCATTAAACGATAAAATCTTGTCAGACGAATCATACGTGCATAAACAAGGCCAACGCATAAAGGCTTTAGGCTAAAATCATGTTTGGAACATCAAAAACAAATAAAAGTTGAATGATAATCAAAGTCATAATGTTATGCTAATCAAACCGAACTAAACTAATGATGATGATGAATTTAATTTTCGTATTCCTAGGATTGCAGCTTGAATGTGATGAAAAATAGCTTTGCGAAAGCCTTAAGTCGATCTTGGAATAAGTGGTACCCTATCACACGAGTTTAGGTTGGTATTTATAATAGTTGTTGGGCTCGACCTCTCTACGGCGTAGAGGCTTACTCAGCTCTACACGTAAAAGCTTATTTGCTCGACTGTCTTTAACTCTCTACGGTGTGAAGACAAAGACCTCTCCACGCCATAGAGCTCTCGTCAAGGTATTATTCAAGTCTTTGCTCTTTTACGACGTAGAGACAAAGATGTCTCTACACCGTAGAGGTCTCGAATAATAACTTCTTCCAACTTCGTCTTCTCTACAGCGTAGAGGCAAAGATCTCTCTCTACGCCGTAGAAGGTTCGAATCCAATTTTCCTCTTTTTTCTCAAACTTTGTCTTTTTTCGCGTCTTTCCGTTTCATTGCTTCATTTTATACTATAATGCAAATACAAAGTAATTAAGTATCGAATATCTTCAAAGTATAACAAAATAAACCTATAAACACTACTGTAGAAAACTAGAAGGGGGGTTGAATAGTTTACCGATTAAAAACTTTGTTTTGAAACTTATTGAAAGATCAATTGATATTGATCTTAAGTATGTTAATGAAATATGCAAGCAATATGTAATAAGTAAATAAGGAAAGAAATGATCAAACCACAACAAGTTGTTTATAGTGGTTCGACCTACAAGGACTCTTTTTCCTTGCCCTACTCCACCCCCGAGTCTCACACTCGAGTTTAACTTCACTAGTCAACAAGCTCCTTTCACCGCGGAGAAAACCTTTACACTTTGCTTACACTATTTCCGACACTAAGCTAGATGTCGAGTTCTTTCCAAGGGTACAACTACTCCCACACACAATGTATTTTGAGGACTAAAATACTAACCACTCACACTCACAAGATTATGATGGTTTGATACAACAATGAAGTATAGATCAACACTAGATCATACAACACTAAACAAACAAGACTTCCAACTTCTCGTTGAAGCTTGAATATGACTTGATCTTCTTTGCTACAAAGAGATCACTAATATGATATGAAACCGAGTTAGAAAGGTTAGAGAAGATATGTATGAGAGTATGTTAGAAAGGGATGAGAAACTACTTGGCTTGGCATTGCTATTTATAGCCAATTTGGACGGGGCGTCCACGGACCGCGGACCCCTTAAAGGGTTCCGCCGTGTACCAAAATGGTACCGCCATTCGACAAATCAAGATATCAAATCTTGCCTAAAGTCAACTCTATCTAAGTAAGATTGTGCAAGATATGAAGAGTACAAATCTTCACAAAATATCTAATGGAATCTTCCAATGATCTCCATGATGTAATACATGATGTCAAATGTTGTATTACTATTAATAGAAATATCAAATGCTTAAGTAGTGTTTGGTTTTAAGAACCTAACACATTCTACAAACTACTATCATACATAATGATTAGAGTCATATCAAGATGTTACTAATCATAAATGTAAATGCTTGAATGATGAATATATTGTTTGAGAAAGCTTGTTTTAATATCTAATAAACTTGACAAGCTTTAAGCTTTTATAAATTAAATTTACTTTTGTCGTTAACAAAACTTAGGCAAAGATCATAAATATAAATAACGTTTAATGACGATATTTGTATTAACAACTACTACAAAATGGCCATAGAGCCCGGTTAAAAAGTGCCATAGAGCCCGGTTTTGGCTACGGGCACAAAAGGGGGGGACTCTATTCAAAAACCAAATAGAGCCCAGTTAGGAAAACGGGGTCTATTCCCAGTTATAGAGCCCGATTTCTCTTACCAAACATGGCTCTATGTGAAAAACAAAATTAAAAAAATATATATATTTTTTTTGGAAGAAATCAGCCACTAGATCAAATTTTGAATAGCAAAAACAACCCAGTATCATTATTCCTAACTTTCATCTATTACAAGAAATCCTAGCTATCAAATCTTCATCTTTACTTCTATCTAAAGTCCAGCCTTCAAACCGCGACTCATCTTGCTCTTGAGCTTTCGTTCTACCCGACTCATTATATATAGATGCTGCATATATAACAAGTATGGATTAGAACAAGTGAAATAACAAAAAAAAGAGTTATAATTCAAACTGTTTACCAGGAACATTTCAACTGTTTATTGGTCCTTAATTAGTTGATTGCTGCCTAAACATACTATATATCTAAAGGCTATTGTAACTAAAAACTTGAAGCTATTGTATGAAATATATGAGTATATTAAATTTCTAGTTCATAATAGCCAAGCTTTGAAGGCTAGGGTTTACAAGATCTATTTCTCTATTCGCCTTATTGGAAAGGTCATAAAATAGTCGATCTTTTCCTATGACTAAGTGCCTTGATCAAATGTTTGACGAATATTCATGGAGTAGGAGAGCTAAATGTAACCTTTCATAGCTTTAAATTGTTCTTTGAGGCCAATGTGCTCGGGTGACACCTTGAGCTTCTTCTTGGTACCGCACATACCAAAGAAGTAGAAGAGAAAGTAAAAGAAAAAGTGAGTGATAATAAAAGAAGCAACTTGATGAAGGAACGAAGAAACCAATTCTTTGTTGATACTGACCGATTGCACTCTATCATCTTGTATGTCTAGTGATTGGGATTCGGGCCACGACTTAAAACACATCAAAGGGAGATTAAAACCTTCCATAGACTAGAGTGCTCCAACTTGACCTCCAAGTCTTCTTTCATACTTGCACACAGCGACACAAATGACTTTGTCAATAGTTAATGCTACCCCCCTTAAAAAAAAATAATGAATGCCACAAAAACGCTGTTCTAATGAGCAAACAGAAATAAGTCTATCTTGAACAAGGCCTCTGATGAATGCAAAAAATTTGATTAACAATAATAGCTATAGAGTTGAAAGTCGTAAATAATACACATGGTAACACACAGAAAACAAACCTTTCAAAGTATTGTATTTGTGTTTTAGACTTATCAAGTGAGGCAACTTTGTTGCTATCTTACCTGCATGCAAGGTAACGCGACTACAACATTAGACACCAAAAATGAAGAGGAAAATGAGTTATACTGCAACACCCCAAACAAATATTAATAACATACCACTTGGTCGACGATCAGTAAGGATGAACTTGACTAGATTTCCCCTACCATCAACAGGATCGCAAGCAATTGTGGCTTCATATACTAGATACAACTAAAAATGCGAGTATGCTAAAAATTGCTAGTTTATAATAGACCATTGGTTCAACTGTATGAAACTAAAAGTTTGACTATTACTGTGAAATCTTGTACAATATCTCTTAGCTAAGATCAAGGTGTTTCATTGGGTAAACAATTGGACCAAACATGAGCTAAAGAAGTTACACAAAATATTAGAACTGGAGACTGTATCAACAATAATTAAACCGAAACCGTGGATTGTAAAGTAAATTTTTTGATCTGAGATTACCTTTCAAGAATTCTTGGTTTGGTTTAGAGTGAGAAGTAGTAGTTTAAGTGTATAGTTTACAACTTAATGGACGTATACAAGTTAAGAAAATAAGCAGAACTTACATAGATTGCTAGTACTACTCATGAAGTGAACCGGTGGGAGGCTTATAGCGACACTAAAGAATCGTGGTAGCATCTGTTCTTTGAAATCAATTCGGACCCTAGATGAAAAAAGCAGGCTATAAGAAAAAGTGTTTCATGTCAACTTAACTCGACTGCATAAAATTCTACCCTTTGACCCAAACTGCTTACGTGGCGTGCTTGACGAGTCCATTATTTAACCTATAACAGATAACATCAGTGAGCTTCACAATTACACTCACCTCCAAATGTATGTATTCTTTTCGGCAAAATAAAACAAAGGAACCCGATTGACCCGAATCACCCGACCCCCAATAACAACCCAAATCATGTGGTAATTAAACAACAACTTTAAGCAATTAATTTAAAATAAAAACTTGAAGTAACAGGAATATGTTTGTAAACTCAGACAACATCAATTAACTCTCTTCAATTAGATCTAAGATTAACACTGAGTTTCAATTAAGCCTCAAGGTAACAATACAACAATATACATATACATACCTAGATTAAGTGTACAACTAAACCTCAAAATAAAACATACATTAACCCAAAAAATAACAAATATAATAAGCCTAAATTCAACACATACATACCTAATCCCAAGTTTCAATTAAAAAATTAAAAGACCAACATGGAGGGGATATGACTCACCATTACCGGTGGCGTGGTGTTATGGGTGAAGGGAGGAACACTGGTAGATGTGGCAGCTAGCGATGGCATGGTGAAAGGAGGGAGGCATATGGGAAAATGAATAAACAATGGCAGTGTGTGAATTGAAAAAGTTTAATTAAACCCGCCCAATGATTTTGTGAATTGAAAAAGTTGAATTAAACCCGCCCAAAGATATAGTGCCCGGTTTTTAACTAAGAAACAGGGCTTTATTAGAGACAAGGTAATAGAGCCCGGTTATTTAAGTAAGAACCGGGCTTTATTAGTGAAAAAAATCTGGAATGTAACAAAGAACCCTCTTTTCTAAAATAGAGGGCTTTATGTAGGGGGCTCTATTTAACTTTTTGTAGTAGTGAAATATAGGATATTGATAAACAAAAAAAAAATAAATTATTTGATGTTATCGTTCAGGCTTTTCGGTCCAAGATATATTTAGGATTTTTTTTTTCTTGTCATATCGAGTAATATTATAGCTAGTCTTTCAAACTATCTATTTCGAATGACTTTATTTTCTTACCATAAATTCACGCTACTATGACAAATCCCACCATCCATCTAATTTGATCTAATGGTGGGGATTAACCTAAGATTTAAAAGAAGCACAAGTCCATATGTTTTTTTCATCTTTTTGTCTTTCTTTTTATTCACATATTTTTTTTTGTCTTTTCTTTAAATTAACGTTTTTATTTAATTCGTTTTTTTTTTTTTTTTTTTTTTTTTTTAATTCGTTTTTTAATTCGCGTTTTTTTTTATTAATTTCGTTTTTTCATTCGCGCTTTTTTCGTTTTCGTCTATTTTGAGACGTTTTCGTCAATTTTCATACGTTTTTGTCCGTTTTCATACATTTTCATATGTTTTCGTTCGTTTTCATACTTTTTCATACGTTTCCATAGGTTTTCTACCGTTTCATTGATTTCTTTCGTTTCGTCATTTTTCATACGTTTTCATCCATTTTCAAATGTGTTTTTACGCTTTCATACGTTTTCGTCCGTTTTCATATGTATTCGTCCATTTTCTTACGTTTTCATCCGTTTTCTTACGTTTGCATACGTTTCTGACTATCACAAGTGATATTCAGAATATCACTTTTTGATATTCTGAATATCACTTGTGATTTTCTGAATATCACTTTGTGATATTATAAATATCACTTGTGATTTTCTGGATATCATTTTGTGGTATTCTGATAATCACTTGTGATTTTCATGTTACAAAACATTAGTTGAAAATCACTTATAATATTCAGATTATCACAGAATATCACTTGTTGATCATCCGGATATCACGAATATCACTTGTGATATGCGAGAATATTATTTGTGATACTCGGAATATCATTTGTGATATCACGTAACGCCACTTGTGATATTGAGACATATGAAAGCGGCCAAAAACATTTAAAACCGGAAAACGTATGAACAACTGGACGAATATGTATGAACTCTAAACCAAAATTTGACCATTTTATCTTTATACGTGGTAAATATAAACTTACATATTTTTATAAGTTTCAAAATAAGCAAATTAAGCTTGTGAAACATAAACCGAAATCACATAAGCTCATAAGCAAATAAAATAATATTTAACAATTACCCTCAAACTATGTAGTTGCTATTCAAATTATATATTTGTGATATTATGAATATCACTTGTGATTTTCTGGATATCACTTTGTGATATTCTGAATATCAATTGTGATCATAATTTTAAAAAGCGGGCATCGGCTCAAGGCTCAAGCTCAAGGGATTTTTTCAGATCGAGGCTCACGACATGCATGAATCCCATAAAAAGCGCAGCGCCTTGGGGCTTTTGCTGGGGCTTTTTGCCTCGGAGATGTAACGGGTTTTGGGGCATTTTTCTAAATATTAAGATGAGTTACATGGGCCTTATAAGTTATATCATGAGCCTTTTAAGTTATATCTAAGAACCCTAATTTGGAAAAGAACTAAAACACAAAATCAAGTGGGTAACTATAGATTCGATCATTTTACAAATATGTAATCTCTCTCGCGTCATAAGTTTATATCTTGAACTTGATTTTTATTGATTGTTTATTTTATTGATTTGTAAATAACATCATAAGTTTATTTTATCTTCAAGCATCATATCATAGGGTGAGTATTTGTATAATTTGTAATATTGAACTTATTTTATATATATATTTTATTGATTGTTATTTTTTAACAAGTTACTTTGTTTCATTAAGTATTTTCTTTATGACATATTATCATGAAAATGTGGCATTATGTCTTGAATATTAAAATGTTGCTTGCTTGATATTTTGGGTAAAATTGTGAGCTTTGTTAGATGTAAGTGCAAGTGTAGGACACAAGCATATTTAGTCGATATGGATTTTAATCTATATGTAGTTCATCGAGCCAAAGAGTTGATCCGTTTGAGTGACAACCGATCCATTTTAATATTTATAATGGCTATATGTGTCATGTATTAAGTATTTAATGTTATTTTGTGTTATTTAAGCTAAATAAATGGTCACATATATTATAAAAAAAACTTAATGTATTTAGTGCGCTCATATTTGTGAATCCGCGCCTTGGCATGCGCCTCGCCTCGAGGCTCTTTGGTCCCCTTCGCGCCTAGTGCGCCTGAGCCTTTCAAAACAGCGATTGTGATTTTGATGTTACAAAACATTAGTTGAAATCACATGATATTTAGAATATCACAAGTTATATTCTCGAATATCACGAGAATATCACATGATATTCATAAACGTGTAAGCGTCGAAAACATTTAAAAGCGGACGAAACGACGAAAGCGTGAGAAAATGGACGAATATGTATGAAAGCGGATGAAAACGTATGAAAGCGTAAGCGAGTATGAAAGCGGACGAAACGTATGAAAGCGGATGACGTATGAATAATGAACAAAACGTAAGAAAGCGGGCGGAAACGTATGAAACGGAAAACGTAAGAAAATGGATGAATATGTATGAAAATGGACGAAAACGATGAAAGCGTAAAACAAGTATAAAAGCGGCGGCGTATGAAAAGCAGAAACGATGAAAACAAACGGCGTATGAAAGCAAAAAACGCAAATTAAAAAAGCGTGAATACCGTGAATTTAAAAAAAAAGAAAAAGAAAAAAAAAGCGTGAATTAAAAGAAAAGACAAAAAATGAATTAAAATGAAAGACAAAAAAACAAGAAAAAAACATGGACTTAGGTTTATCTATTAAATCTTAGGTTAATCCCCACAATTAGATTAATCTTGATGGATGGTGGAGATTTGTCCCTTGGTAAGTACCAAAATAAAGGTAAGCAAATGAAAATTCCTCATCTATTTCATTACTTTTTGGTATGCTTGGAGATGGTAGAATAATATTTATCATGTTTTAGCTGGCTGCTGATAAGGATAAATATTTTCACGAAGACCTATATAAGGGCATTCAAATAATAGCTTTACTGTTGATCCCTAGTTGATGTTTAGCTTCGAGTTTGCAATATGGCACATGGATATGTAATCCTAGTCTGCTAGAGGCAATGACGGAGCTTCATGGTTTATCGTAGGAGGACCAAAATGTTTATAGATCTATCTTAGAGGAGCCAAAATGGCAACTTTCTATACTATATGCATTGTATTTTGAATTGTGAAGGGTCATCACTCTCTTTGGTCTTTACATAGCTCCGCCCATGCCTAGAGGTATATTTGCTTGTTAAAGTTTAGCGATTTGGTTTTGTTTTTCTTGTTTGGGCAGTGGGAGCTCTTTAGGTTTTGTGTAGCTTCATCCTGTATTCATAAGCTACTTGCAACTCTTAAACCATCAAGATTAGGAAGTTGATATTCTTTTTATTAAAGACCTTCATACTTTCTTTGAATTTGATATTAGCAATTTACTACAACTTGAATTCAAGGCCAAAAAACATGCATATTAAAATATTGATAAACGATAATTAAAAATAATAAATATTGCGATATTTTGATGTTGACCAAAAGGACTATTACTAGGGACAATTTTTTAGCTGAAGCTTGCAATATGATTCATCCTGTTTTTGGCATGTGGAATGAGTATTGTAATATTTCCACATTTTTCAAGTTTGGAGGCTACTTGTACATTAAGTTGTCATTTAGCATTTTTTTGTTTTTTATAAAAAATCACACGGTATGGCCAAGTTATACTAAAGATTGTTTGGTTTGTAGATAGAAATGACGTGTGTGGGAGCCCGCGCGACGCAATGGATTGAGCTTCAGCGACTTATTTTGAATGACAACTTAAACCCAGGGATTAATTTTGCCAAGTTTCTATAGATAGCAATTAATTCTACGGGACTTAGTTTGAACGTCAGTTAAGCCCAGGACTATTTTTCCAGATTCTTATAGATAAGAATTAATCTTCTGAGACTTATTTCATGAACGACACTTAAACCTCGCGATTTGTTTTGCCAACTGTGAAACTTTGCATTTAATGTTTGCTTTCTTCTGAGACTTACCTGCAACGCCTTTAAACCCAGGGACTATTTTTGTCAAATTGCTATAGATAGCAATTAATGCAAGATGACTAATTTTGTAATGACACTTAAACATCGAGGATTTTTTTTTAAGTTAGGAAGCTTTGCGTTTAATGTTGCTTACATTCTTGTTTTCTTCCGTTATTTAGTATATATATATAACTAGCTTATAGACCCGTGGAATCACGGGATTTTTAAAGGGTTTATGCATCAACAAATTAAGTGCGTGAATAAAGTAAGATAGTATAAGCTAATATGCTTGTAAATATCTATGTAATAAACATCCATTACCTCGTGATCTTCAATTTTGATGGTCTTCATAAGCAAATGTATGTACTGACCATTGCAACACTTCAACACAAGGTCCATTACGTGAACATCTAATAAGTTTAAAAATGTGTAAGTAAAAGAAGTTTGTGATTAATAATAAGTGTAAATAAAAATGGCATATAACATGTCATATGTATATTATACATACCTATTATTGTTGATCATACACCTTGAAAGACTTCTTTATAGATTACAAACGACAACCTTCAAACTTTCAAACATCGATCTTTTGCTTCTAACACGGAAACGGAAATGTATAGTTGTTCATGTGTGAAAAGACGTGGCCGATACAAACCAACCTTTGAAACCGATTAACCACGGCTTTGTTTATTGGCATACCAAATGAAATGGGCACATGATATTGTTTCCTTATGATCTTTAGCGATTAATGTAATCGGTGTTGAGGATACTCTCCGAGGCTTGATTTTCTTCGATCTTGCTTTATTGCATCAGTTGTTCTTTAGTTACAACTTCATGCATACCACCTATCGGTCTCAAAGATCAACCATTCTACCTGCAGATGGAAACAATATCATACTTAACATTATCTTGCCAGTAAAGGCTATAAATTTTATTCACAAATCTTAACCATAAACCAGAAAGTTTATAAACTTTAGATTCTGAGTTTGATGCATAGGATGTGACCATAAAGCAAAATCATATTACTAAATTACATCCATCACACTTCATACCAAGAATCAATACTTTACCACTGTGGTGGTAAAGCTAAAGCATATATATCTTGATTTCTTTTATGGCATATCAAAACAAAATCACATATAATTTTATACCTGCTTTTCAGTCTGAATAAGTAGATACCCAACTGGAACCTTGACTTCTACTTTCTTCCCATTCTTAGCGGATACTTAACCGGAATCTACTTACGCCATGGATTGTTAGAAAGTTAAGGTCATAATGGTATCATGCAAACACAGTACCCTCTTCAAAAACCACGAGTCCAGAGAAAAGAGATTCGCACGCATGCTCGCACACCATATGTCTCAAATTGCAACGAATCACTTTATATCTATATTCATGCAACTATGCAAGTGTTTACAATTAGCCAAAGGTAACTAACGGGGTGCTTGGGTAAGTTTTTTTTCAGGCTTATTGCCTTAAGGTAATTAAGCACTTTTTGATGTTTGGGGAAGTTTTCACATATCACACTTTTAAAACCATAAGCTAATCCAAACACCATATGCTATATTGTGTTTTGATACAAATAAAAGCTAATGAGCATTTCTTTTCTAAATTAGTGATAACACTTCATATGCGATCACTAATATGAGTTTGTAACACTCAAACTTCAAAGAATAACACAAAATTGTGGAAATTTTAATGAACGTCTTTGGTAGATAGAGAGACAACACGTGAAATTAAACATTGGTCATATTTAAGAATATTACCTCAACATACAAAATAATAACCTATATCTGTTAACTTAACGCAGTGATTAGCATGGAGTAATAATCTTGATGGAAGACTTTAGTTTCAACTGGGAATTTACTTGTCAATAGTAGTGGAAGAAATACATAATAAAAAATTATCTTTGTAATCTCATCATTTTAATCGTTACATTCATGTAATTAGAAACATACCATGCATATATATAGCACATATTATACGACGTCAATGCAACTTTCCTCAGACGGTAAGCAAATTCGGATGTATTCATATCTATAATAAACAAATGGGCATGCTAGAAAATAGCAGCAGCAATCTTCTTTATTCCCGTCGTAACATATTTGGTCATACCTGATCATTGTTGTCATCCATTGGTATTTCCATTGCATTGTGGCATAACGTCTTAACCTACATCCACATGAAGAAACAAATCCTGCAACCAAAAGTGACCACGCATCCATTTTATCATAAATTATATGCCAGGTGAGAGGCGACAGGTGACACGAAAGCAAGCAATAGTACTAAGAATTAACTTAAAATTCATATATAATAACTTATTCAGGTAGCAAAATCAGACCTTGAGAACACTTATCCTGTCTCCAAGAGCAAAGATAGCAGATCGGTTTTTCAAAGGTTCTCTTCCTCTTGAAAAAGGCTTGTAATTCTAGTGTGAACACTGAATCAGATCAGTGGGACCTGCTATATCTAGTTGTATTCATATCTATAATAAACAAATGGGTATGCTAGAAAATAGCAGCAGCAATCTTGAATATAAGCACCCATATGAGCACTCGAACATGACAATCATAAAATATCACTTTCATGCCAAATAAAGCCTTGTAATGATCACTCGATACATGATATGGTAACGATACACAATACAAAATAATTGTACTTATTATACAACTATATAATGATTAATTAAAATTACTTAGACTACTACTACCTTGTTCATTGTATCGATGTATGTTGCCTAACTTCACTATACACCTCCTTCCTACGCTCATTGAGTTACAAAATAACATACCTGCATCATCATGTGCATTTTTGATAATATATTAGAATAATTCTGAAGTTCTAATCAGATAAAAGTGAACATAATACAATAACGAAACTTATGTACTGCCTTTCCAGTCTATCAGCGAACTACTAAAGTGATCATATTCAACAAATGCAATAAATATTGGATGTATTATACTGAACATTATTAAAAGACAAAGCTCACTTGTACTTTAACAGAATACTCTGCTAAATAATCTGGATATATGTTTTAGGTTTCCTCGATGCAAAATGCTTCTAAATCATGAATTGGGATACCTAAAAAATGGAAAATTTAGAAACTAAATAGAGGACACATAGAAACGCAAGAGATGAATACATGCGAAGAATACAGATGTCAAACGGGTCAAATAAATTGAAAAAAGAAAAGTAGATTATGAAGTACACATGTTTTTATTAAGAGATAGCGTATCAATAATCCAATTTTTATTGTCAAATATTGAGGAAGATAATCAAAAATAAATTTTCTTGTCAAAGTTGTAGATTTACCTTTTTTTTTCACAGGCTCTTCTTTTTCAGACAAAATCAACTCAATATGGGATGGGAAGATATAGAAGCTGTAACACAGAATTTCAATAGCATTGTAATTATAGGATTTTTAAATACATTGGTAATTTATATTAAGTACAACTTACCAATGAGCCCAAATGCATTTGGAATGTCGGGGCCTACTTTTGGAGGAGTCGTGAACCAAAATTGGTGTATCCCGTTAGCTTCTCCAAGCTCATACATACACTTTCTGTCATACTATGCATTACAACAACTAATAGGCCAATTACGAAATTATATACAACAAATAGATAAAATGTTCTAAACCAATATAACAGTGCATCCAAAATTAAACGACATTGACCAATCCTATTCATAATCAATGATTCACAAATAGATAAAATGTCCTCTTTTTGTACATAAAGCCAAGGAGCTACAATATAATATAAGCTTTGTTCGCCCCTCTTACAATACTGTATATTTAAACTCATGTATACAGCTTAAAAAAACAACAATTTTGCTTAAAAAGGGTTTAAAAGATATCATACTATGTTACTTAAATTCCTTTCACAAATTTCATCAAACACCTTGCCCTCTTTAAATCACTTACAAACCTTTGATCTTCGATCTTCAAGTTCTGACACAAACATGTGTCAAAGAAAAATTGACACCAATCATATTCATAATCAATAATTTACACTAAGGTTAATAAGGCGGTGATTTAAAATGTGTCAAAGAAAAATTGACGCCAATTATATTCATAAAGCAGTGATGTGGGGCACTGTAAAATCATCTTGAGGTTAATAAAGACTAATTTATACAATCAATTTGCTACTGTATAAAAAATTTGCAAAATGAACAAATTATAAAAAGTATTTCATACAATAAATTTTGCCCATTTTTTCTATGGTTTTGCTACATCACAATTGAATTAAACTTAATCAAAACAAATATTAATTAAATTGAACTAAAAAAAATCTAAATTGATTATTTTAAAAAGAACACATAAAAAATGCTTTAATATGTGATTTAATCTAAACCCTAAAAAAATCTGAATGTATGCGAAAATTACCAAGGTGCGGACAGCAAAACCATCACTGGTATAGATCGACTTTGAAGGGTGTTGAAATGGTTTGAATCAGTGATATGAACCAAATGGAGTAGAAGGAAAATGTTACCAATGAGTTAATGATTTGATTTTAAAGGATATGGTTTTGAAAATTATTAGCTTTCGGTTACAAATAATTGATGAATTAGCTGTTTAATGACTTAACTAAAATAAAAGAACTGAATTGAATGTGACACACATAAAATAAAGCTAAAGGAGAAGTGCAACTATGTGTTGTACCCATTAAATCACCGGCCAATCACAAGCGAGACACATCATCGCATTGATTGCATGGGCTGCTTCAAAGAGTTGTAACATGTAGCTGTTTATTATATAGTATAGATATAATTATGATTATGGTAAATGGAATGGGTTTATAAACATCATCTTTGGTGGGTTTAAAGAAAAATGTCGAGTTCTGAAGGTTAGATATCCATTTCTAATTACCAAACCTGTTAAGAATGAAAAATTCTATCAACTCTTTGTTTGGTACCACAAGTTTGTTTTTTTTTCCTCATGAGTTTTTTTCAGCCACATATATTCAATCTTTTTTTTATTTTTTATTTTTTTATTTCAAATAAATACATAAAGTCTATTAAACATATATATAAGTTAAATATTAATTAATTTTCTTTCGCATTCTTTCTTTCAAACATTTATCAAATTCAAATTCAATTCAATCCCACTTAAAATCAAAAGTACAACTACAATAGAAATGAAAGTCATTCTCTAATATGGTTACCTTTAAACCAAACACCCTTTATAGTTTGGCGCCATCACTTCGCATCTTATGATATAGGAAAATTATGCTATGGGGATGACGTATGGTTATAGGGTTTCTTTTTCCTCTTGCTGCTTATAGTCTATGTTCGTGAGCCCTGGACGTATGTCACGTATCTATAATCCTGGGTTATAAAGAAATGTTATTTTATTTTATCTTTATATGATTTATAGAATAAATTCAAAAGCTAACACAATACTTATAACAAGACCTACAAAACTCGACCACACATTGTGATCTAACATTGAAAAGAAACTAATCAAATAATAATCACGCTATAAATGTACCATACCATATGCTAAAATAATATATTTTTTTTTTAACTTTACAGTTTTCTTTTAGAAGAAAACCAGAAAGGTCAAATACGTGACACCCATGCTCTCAATGTATATGATCATATAATTAAACAACTCCTAGTCATGAAAATGATTTTATGAGATGCGGATACCTTAAACAACTCCTAGTCATGCTACATTTTATATTGAAGCCACTAGAAGGTTTTCAAAAAGTGTGTGTCTATTCATTAGAAGTGCATTTATGGTTAAAATTATCAAAGAAAACAGGCTCAAAATCAGAACATGGGTAGATTTTTTAGGATCTAAGGTCTAAAAAATCATCCTTGCTTAACACTTTTCTAAATCAAGGAGCTACTTGTGAATTTGATATACAACTTATGAGCAGCATGCAATTATTTAAATCCTGTTTTTGGTGTGGTTTTGAGAAATGAATATACTATATTTTTTGTGAAAAGAGATGCTAGATGATTAACATATTGGAATATGTAGGGTTGTAATCGAGTCAAGTCGAGCTTGAGCTTGGCTTTAGATTTATAAGTTAGGCTTTGATAGCTTGACGAGCTTTAATCATCCAGGCTTGAGTTCGGCTCGTATAAGGCTCGAGCTCGGCTCGAAAAGCTTGAATTCATATATAAACACTAAATTTGATAGTCAAACTCTTTAATAAATTTAAGAAAATACGTGATAAACTTGAGAGGAAATAACTTATACAAAACATTCGGGAGAATTACGGAGTAAATAGTGCTCCTACAAATATTTAATTATTATTCCAATATTCACGTTAATTTTAAGTTGTTTATACAAATATGTATACTAAAAATATATATGTTTTTGAAAGCTTGAAAAGCTCGAGCTCGAGCTCGGCTCGTTATGTGTTTCGAGCTTGTTTATTAGGAGGCTCGGGCTCGAGCTCGATAAAAGCTCGACTCAATCGAGTCGAGTTATTTCAATTTCGAGTTCTTGATAAAAACTTTTCATTGATTGTCACTCTTCAAGATATTTTAGAATCTAGAATGTCTAATTTAAATATAATATATTGTATTTAATTATTTTTTAGCTTTTGCTAATGATAGCTCAGCTCAAAAGCTTGAACGAGATACTTAATAAGCACATAGTTTCTTACTACTTTACATCATTTCCATTATACTCTTTACATCTTCTATCGGAAAAACCAATTTTTGTAAAAACTTTATTTCAATCCTAAAGCTATAAAACTTCATATATTCTTACCCCTTTATATCAATTTCATTATCACTCTCCGAAATTTTTATCGGCAAAACATATTATTTGTAAAACTTTATCGCGTAATTACAAAATAATAGGTTTTGTACCCGTTACAATACAACGCGCGAGCAATACTATCTTGTTAATACTAAACAGGAAACATTTTAGACGTGTTGAAGCTAGCCTTGAAGGTACAAAAATCCATACCAAATAATTTTGTAAATTTACATCTTAGATATCTCTACCAAGCTATCCTCAATTTAGCTATCCAACATATGAGTGGGTGGATCTAAGTTCATGCATTAACTAAGCTAAACTTGTCCACATCAATAGGTAATCAAAATAAAATAAACAAAAGACAACACCATGTATACACGTGCAAGTCAATTTAAGTATGTGTACTTGCTAATTTCCTACTTCTAGAAGAAAACTCACATCTTCACCCATTAGTCGGCCAAAGACAAAAATGCCCCACTTTTGCCACCTTTTTCTATTTCATGTGTCAAACTAAACACACCCCAACACGTTATACTCCACAACTATATATACATACACACTTGCAGCATAGGCTAGAAAATATTAAAGCTAGCTATTTGCTTTACAAAAATTTCATACAACTAACCCATTCAAGAAAAACTTGTAACCTATCAAAAAAAGAAGATGGAATGGAACTTGTATTGGAATCAGAATGACGTGACTCGTTTTTCGCCATTCGAGTCTACGGGTGATTCTGAAGAAGTTAAATCCGATGTTTATAATCCTCCTCATTATGATAATTATGGTCATGCACATGCACAAGATGAAGTTGTCAAAGATGTATATGAAGATTCATCGTATCGATTTAAAGAAGGTGAATATAATTATAATGATAATGATAATGATAATGATAACGATGATGATGCTCAATCTTGTAGCTATGATCACTCATCTTATATCAACTACACGAGCTATAGTAATAGCTATAATCATGGTCAATCTCAAATGTTAGTATATGATGGTGATGATCATGATAATAATGATGGTGATGTTGTTGATGACGATGAGATCAACAAGAATTTGGGTGAGAGCAACATGATTGATCCATCTAATGATCATAATAACTTTTGTGTCGATTCTTCGAATGATCAAAGGGAGATTGATAGAAGATTTTGGGAAAATTGTTTCGCTACTTGATGTATATAAGTTTCTTGATTAGTTTTCATGAGGAGCTATTTTTGTTTCTCATGTACTCCTATTATGTTTGTTTCTTCTATGGGATACTTTCCATGCTACATAAAATTTGAATTATGCTGGAATCAAATAATGTAAATGCATTAAAGATTCAAAACTCTAAAAGAGAGTAGTTCATCTATGATGGGTATGTTTGACGAATCTGTGAAATTTGGAATTTGGTCTTGGTCTTATTTATATTATATTATGAAAATTTGGGCTTATAATTTTATAAAGTTGTTTGATGAATTAGTTAGAGTTAAAGCTTATTAATGTAAAATCAATAAGGGCTCTCCCAGATACAGCCATAGTCTACTTCATATAATTTATGTAACATCAATGTTTTTAATTCACTGCACTTTAAAATATCTCATACGTCATACTACTATTTTTCCATGTGTGATTTGACTTCTCTACCGAATATGACATTTTTGGTCATAGTTTGATTAGTTTGTTGTTATTTGAAAAAGTTCAAACAATCGTGTGGAATATAGCGTTTGTACATATACATAGCTTTGTCCTATGTAGATTGAAATGATTAGGTTAGTTTTTTTGTTCAGTTTTGATGAATGAGATGCATTTGCACTGGTTTGTTTAGCTTGTTTCCTTAATTAGTAATGCTATGTGTGACTCAATAAACAAAACTGTAAAAACAAATACCACTATTCTAAAAACAATAATGAATCTGATTTATTTTCTTAGGCAAAATCCCTTTGAAATCACAGCAATGTGGACGTGTTGGATAGGTAATTGCTAGCATGTTATTTCAAAGCTGGTATATGATTATTTAAAGAAATCTCAGTATGATTGGATTATTCTTTAATGTTGCTAAGCTGTCGTATAATTATTGGTAGTTCGAAATTCCACTAGATGTGTGTGGATTGTGGATCCATCTTTTGTGGGATATCCATTTATTGCTAATAGTGGAAAGGGAGAGTTATTGGATATTGCATAGTGTTTAATTACATCATCTAATCTAATTAACTTTTATTGAACTTAATGATCTTTTATTTAAGAAAACAACTAGATGTAGTATTGCGGTTAGCCAGCTGTAGCATTTAGTTTCATAAAAGCATATACTAGTAGCAAACTATAAATTCATCTAATAATCTAGAAACCGTTGGCCTGTATTATTCATTATGTATATGATGTATTGGGCTCTAGCATGTTTTTAAAATTATCCATGTAATGATATATATTGTACCGTATTATTGATGAATGAGATATCGATCATTATTTACCACACTTACATGATTACATGTATAATTTTAAAAACGGGCTTGAGCCCAGTACATATACATATAATGAATAACAAGCATACAATTTCAAATGCTAAAAACTTCTTTCATCAACAGCTCACTAAAAAAGCATCTAAAATAAAATTCAAAGGATAAGAACTTGTTATTAAACAAGCATACAATTCTATAAGCTAAAAGTGAAACAATAAAAAACACTCCAAAACGCTCTTTAGCAAAGCCAATCGATGCCATTATCTAAACAGCACCTTTGTCTAAACTCTAAAGCAACCAAAGTTTATAGACCAAGCAATAAGACTAGCTATATTAAAGACCTTGCACTACGTGTGAAACATCACACATGAACATTGTTACGGCTTGCAGAAGACCACGAGTGAAGGCCAAGAATTTGGGTAAATAGGTGGTGATGACCACGTACCGATAGAAGGTTTTGTTTAGGGTTTTTTAATTCTCCTTTTTAATATATTGTGAGGTATACCGTGATCAAGGGAAATATAGATAAATGATAAATAAAAGAAAAAAATAGTGATGCAAATGAAAGATAGTGTGATCGTACTCAACAGTAAGAGTAAACTTCAAAATACATTCATGTACTTTGTCAAATTTTACACTTTATATCCTTGCTAAATAAGTTGGGTTATATATGTCTCTTCATCATCAAACGTTAGATAATACGTATTTGTAGGAACGAACGATGCAAACTTTTTCCTAGCATGAATGGTGTTTTCGTTTTATTCTTGTAATAGGATATATTATTATTATTATTATTATTATTATTATTATTATTATTATTAAACATCATTTTTATTATTATTAGAAAAATTACGTTTAGTCCCACAGGTATCCTCAAATAACAACTTTAATCCCAAAGTCGCTTTTATTACACCACGATACTATTTTGAAATGTTGCACATTTAGTCTATATATTGGATGGGCGTTAGTTAAGTCCGTTAAGTATTTTCGTTGTTAGTCCTTCGTTAATAATTATTGCCTTTGTTAGTCCTTATTTTTAAAATATAGTTTTCCCAGTTAGTCCTCCGTTAATAATTGTTATCGCTCGCTTTTTTATGTTTTGTCCGTTTTATCCGTTTTCGTTCGCTTTAATCCGTTTTCCTCTTTTTTTCATTTTTCGTTCATTTTACGTTTTATCCCTTTTCGCCCTGCTTTTATATGTTTCGTCCGTTTTTACGTTTTGTCGCTTTTAATCCGTTTCGACCCTTTTTATGTTTTAATCCGTTTTCATCCGTTTTTCGTTTCGCCTATTTTTAACGTTTTTCGCTTTTTCCGCTTTTTATGCATTTTATCCGCTTTCGTTCGTTGTTTATTCGTTTCGCCGCTTTTTTACGTTTTGTCCGCTTTTTTCGGTTTCGCCATTTGTTTTACGTTTTTGTCTGCTTTTTCCTTTTGCGTTCGCTTTTTATCCGCCGCCCGCGTTTTACGTTTTTTCTGCTTTTATCCGTTTTGCTCGTTTTTAATCTTTTCGCCGATTCTTTTACGTTTTGTCCACTTTTTCCATTTTCGCCTGTTGTTTACGTTTTGTATGTTTTTTCCTTTGCGTTCGTTTTTATCCGCCGCCTTTTTACGCTTTGTGTTTTATCCGTTTGTTCGTTGTTTATTCGCCGCCGATTTTTACTTTTTGTCCGGTTTTTTTTTCCGTTTACCGTTGTTTTACGTTTTGTATGTTTTTCCTTTGCGTTCGTTTTTATCCGTTTTCGCTCGTTTTTACGTTTTTCTGTTTTATCCGTTTTGTTCGTTTTTTCACAAAAGTTCCAAAAAATTGAAATTTTTCACAAATTTGAAAAAAAATTCCAAAAATTTGAAAAATAAATTGGGAAAAAATATCTTCGAAAAAATAAAAATTTTGAATAAAAATTTGAATAAAAATATTGAAAAAAACCATATTTTTTTTAAAGATTTTTTTAAATATTTGAAATTATTTTTAATTCATAATTATTTTTGAAACTTTTATTCAAATTTTTTTGAAATTTGATTTTTTTTTTTTTTTCAAATTTTTTTCGAAATATTTTTTTCCAATTCTTTTTTTGAAATTTTTTTCCAAATTTTTTGGAAAAAATTTCAATATGTTGAAATAGTATAAAAGCGAAAGGAAAACGGACAAAATATAAGAAAAGCGGACAAAACGGATGAAAACCGATAAAAGCGTTTAAAAACGGACAAAAAGTAAAAAGCGGACGAAAACATATAAAACAGATAAAACGTAAAACAACGGGAAAACGGAAAAATGAACAAACGACAAAACGTAAAAGCGGCGAAAAGATTAAAAAACGAAAGCGGATAAAAGCAGACAAAAACGTAAAAAAGGCGAAAACGGATAAAAAACGAACGCAAAAGCGGATAAAACGGACAAAAACTTAAAAAGCGAGCGATAACTATTATTAAGGGAGGACTAACCTAAAACTATATTTTAAAAATAAGGACTAACGGTGCAAAAATTATTAACGAATGACTAACAAACCAAAATACTTAACGGACTTAACTAACGCCCATCCAAAATAGGGACTAAATGCGTGCAAGGTTTCAAAAATAAGTATCGTGGTGTAATAAAACGACTTGGGACTAAAGTTGTTATTCGAGGATACCATGGGGTCAAACGCTGTAATTTTTCTTATTATTATTATTAAAACCCAACTCACATCTTCTTCAACATTATCTTTTTTTTCTTCATCTACTTTAATTATTATTATTATTATTATTATTATTATTATTATTAGTAAAATGATTGGCACGCTTAAATTGCATGACTAATTTTATACTAATCCAATCAATATATGACAAATGTAGTATGGCGTTTCTTTCCTTCATGATAATTTTCGATCACTCCAAGTGTTGTAATCTAATAGTTAGTCATGAAATTGGGCGTCGCCAATTAGGTATCCAATCACTACTCTTAATCTCTTATTATTAAAACTCAGCTCCCATCTTTTTCAACTTAATCTCTCTTTCTTCATATCCTTCAAACAAAAAACACATAAAAATTAAACAAAATCATCTTTATCCCACTAAATTCACTAACAAATAAACGCAAACAAAAACACAGAATTGCATTAATTAGGACATCAACACAAGCAACCGGCTGGTTGTGGTCGGTGTTGACAATGCTGATTGATAGTGGCACCACCGAGGCTGGTGGTGGGGAGTAAATAAGGCGGCACTAGGGGTGGAAGCGAGCCGAGCAGCTCGTGAAAAGCTAGGGATAGGATCGGTAAAAGCTCGAACAGAGCCGAGCCTAAACGAGCTCGAGCCTAAGTTTGGGCTCATTTAATAATCGAGCTCGAGCCAGAGCTCTCACATAAAGCTCGTTTAGGCTCATGAGCCTAAACAGCCCTAATATATAGGTATATATATATTTTCTATCGTAAAAGCGTGTTAAGCGAGCTCGAGCCTTGTGTTAACAGTCGAGCTTTGTGTTAACGAGCCGAGCTCGAGCTTGTGAAAATTTTCACGAGCCGAGCTCGAGCTCAAATGTGAGGCTCGAAACGAGCTCGAAGCTTTTATATATAACCAGCCGAGCTCGAGCTCGGAAGGCTCGGGCTTGGCTCGTTTTCACCCCTGGCGGCGGCGTTAGGGTTAGAGCATCTGATACCATAACACCACACCGACGTTATGCCCGCGTCGCGGCGTTAGTGGGCGTTATGATATCGACCTCAAATTTTACCCATGAGGTGGAGTTATTCCATCAACGTGAGAAGAAACGCAAAATAATAATAATAATAATAATAATAATAATAATAATAATAATAATAATAATAATAATAATAATAATGATGATGATAAAATTTAAAAGCACTCAACCCTTCCCCATCCCCCCACCTAAAAAAAAAAAAAAAATGAGATGGGAGGGGCAAGTAATGGATACTTTTCTAAAATAATTACAAAACTTTACACTACAATATAAATACCCTATTTACTATACATTTTTACACACATTTACAACTCGAACACAACTTTATATACTTCCATTCTCAAAAAAATTGTTGATTTAACGATAGTTTTATGAACCTCCTCGGTATGATGAACCCGAACGCTGGGTCTTCTTCGTCAAACTCGAACGCGTCTTCATCCGGTTTCCTTAACCCACTCGGCATGACTTCCAGAAACTTTATCAACAACAACAAGCGTTTCTCTTGTGGCAACAACACAATCAAATGCTAAACGCCAATTTCCAAAATCTGCAACAAAACCCACCACATTCGATCAACAATCACATTTACAAACCCAATCCTCACAATCACAATTGAACCACCTACATAATCCGAAAAGTTCGAATAAAGGTAAGCGGATGGCAAAAAATTCAAAATCCCGAACCCTATTCTGAAAGAAATCCCGACGTGACCAGGATTTCTTTACATTGGAAACCGTGTTACGTTACCGTTTCCGAGGATTCCAATGTCGGAATTTCACAAAAAGGAGACACATTTTGGTATCGGGTTTTGAACGAGTTCAATAAGAAAATTTTCCAACAACGCAACAAGGATATGTTGACAAGCAAGTGTCATACGTTGAACAAGAATTGCCAAAAGTTCAACGTGGTTTTCAAACATGCAAAACATTTGGGAAAAAGTGATTTGAATGTTTTGAAGCGGGCTAGAACGATTTATCGTGACAAGCATAGAGGAACCCCATTTAGTCAAGGATGCGTGGGAAATTTTGAAAACCCATTCAAAATGGGACGCGTCGAATCGGTTGATTTAACCGCAAAAGTTCCCGGAAGGCCCACATAGCTATTCGGTGAAGATGCAAGACCACGTCCTCCCGACAAACAACGTCTTGGAAAAAAGCCAAATTCGAGACCACGGCGAGCATCGGGGAAGTAACTCGTCAAGCCAATTTGGAGAGTTTATGACAAACGAGCTTTGTATCAAACGGGAAGCGGCCAAATCGGTGTACGTGGTCGCTAAAGAGAAAGTCCATACGATAATGCATTTTGAAGAGATGAAATTTCTCAGTATTAACACGTATTGGATCAACATGGAAAAAGAAAAAATCAAATCAAAATATAATTTGCGCCGTGATTAGTTGTTTTTTATTTCCGTATTGTATTTTTATTTCGTAACTTTTTTTCTTTTCTTTTTCGTACTGTAAATTTTTAAGTTTGTTAATGAAATATTAGTTTGTTTAAATAAGTGGAAAAGAAAAAAAGTGGGTCTAAAATGGTGGTTTTATGGAGTGTTATGATAATGGGTGATTTTGGTGTGTTGGCTTTAAAATATGGGGAATGCTAGACCCACTCATTAACTTACAAAAAATAACCACATAATGAGGTGGCACCTTCATATTGGTGTATTTTTTAAGTTTCTTTTTCCTCCTTAATTAAACCAATAACTCCTTAACACATCATTGCCACCTCATCGTGTGGTTATTCTTTTGTAAATTGTGAGTGGTTCTAGCATTCCCTTTAAAATATTAAGGTTGAGGTGACGCTGATGTGACAATACTTTTTTGGTGTTACGGTATTATGACACCTTAAGCTCTTATGGTGAAAGTTAAGGATTGCATATTTTGGATCGAGTATGTTATGGATTGAGGGTGAAAGGTTGTGAATTTGGTAACTTGATGCAATGGGTTTTGGATTGATTAGATTTTGGTTTAAGTGGGTTATGGAAAAGTGTGGATTTTGATGAATTGAAAGAATTTTATTTATTTATTTTTGGGATGAAAAAGATGAAGTTAGTTTATGCTTTTGAGTTATAGAATGAAGATGAAGGTTAATGTTTAACTATGGTGATGGTGTAGATTCGATGGTGACCGATTTGAAAATAGGAGTAATAATAATAATAATAAAATGATGTTTATATCTTTAATAGGACTAGTTTTGTTATAGCTGAGGAGTGGGGCTCGGATAGTTTTCGTCTCGTGACTAATTTTTGTAAATCCTATAAGTTTTAATAAAAGTGATGTTTTCGTGACCCAAGACATTGAGGCACGTCCGCTATTCGTATCTTTAGTAGGATTACCTTTGCTATAGCTAGAGGGTGGGGCTCGGCTAGTATCGCGCTCCCCATTAATTTTTGTAAATCTTATGAGTTTCTAATAAAGTGATGTTTATAATAAAAATAATAATAATAAGAGTAAATTATACCGTTAGTCCTTGTGGTTTGCGTTGGCGCAACCGATCGTCCATCGACCAAAAAAATGCACCGTTCGTCTCGGTGGCAAACGTTATGCAGATTCGTCCTCCCACTAACGGACCTCAGTAACTCTCGTTAAGTCACGTTTATGGGAGGGTATTTTTGTCTTTTCAAGTCTTCGAATGAGGGTAAAGTTGTCATTTTGCCTTTATGAATAACATTTATATTGATATCCAAACACCCTCTTCTTTCTTTATCATCTTTACCCCTAATACCTTATCCTTCACCACCACACTCTATCGCGACCACCACCCCTATCATCATTATCATCAGTCATCACCTTGTAAACATCATTTTTACCAAAACCACCACAATCAATATCATCTCATCACCGCAAAGTCACCACCAGCACACGAAACTCATACCCAAATGGCTAAATCACATTTATTTCCACTCCAAAACCCACAAAATCAATCGCAACAAAAATCAAAATCAGAAAAGTGAAATCATATCCCGATAAACACCACCACCAACATTCTCATCACCTCCGACCACTTTTACAAAGCCCAACAATCATATTCATTGAATTATTTTTTACCACAAACTCTAAACAAACAAATAAAAAACTACAACTATAATAGTCAAGCATTTTACACTCCCCCATCGATAATAGTTGTATGTTCATCTTGTTTATCTATGTCATCTAAATGAACCATATCTACAAATTATCATCCAAGGCAATCAACAGATTACCATTTCATCCATCACTACGACACTATAAATCATAACACACAAATCAAAATGTGTAAAAAAAAAAAGGTCTCCTGGTGTATAAACGAAAGTAAATAAAAGAAAAAACACACAATTTATAAATCCATAAAACAATCAAATTCAACCATCAAACTCATATATCTAAAACCTAAATCAAACACAAAATTTATGACACCAGTAAACATATACAGAAAATGACCACCATCAACATGGTGGTGGCGGCTGGTCTGGTTGCTATGAAGGGTGGCGTCTGATCTACATAAAATGATAACTGGTGGTGTAGATGATAGCTGGGGAAGAAGAAAGAGTTTATAGGGAAGAGAAATCTTTATTTGTGGTTTCACAATTTTTTAGGTTTTAAAGAAGAAGGTTAGGTGAGATGGTGTGAGAAACAAGAAGTATTGGTTTCTGAATTAAATCATTGTTTGGGTTTTAAAAAAAACAAAAAAAAAAGGCTAAAATTACTAATGTACCCTCACTTGGGGTGACTTAACGACAGTTACTGAGGTCTGTTAGTGGGAGGGACGAACAGTGCATTACGGTTGCCATTTAAGGACAGACGTCGCATATTTTTGGTCAAAGGACGATTAGGCTGCGGTCAACGCAAACCACAAGGACGAACGGTGTAATTTACTCAAGTAATAATAATAATAATTTCCTTTGATTTTCTAATGAAGTGATGTTATAATAAAATAATAATAATAATAATAATAATAATAATAATAATAATAATAAAATAATAAAAAATAATACATCTATGTTAAAAGCAAAGGATGAAAACACTTTCATGTTAGACTCACGTTAGTAGATGATGGGAAAAATTACTCCCATCATCGATGGAGAGATGTATTTGATTAGTCCATAAAGATGTATCTTGTATAACATTTGATGATGGAGAAATGTACTTGAAACATTGTATTTTGAATTTACTCTCAATATAAATGAGTTTATGTGGTTTGACTTATGTTTCATAAGCATAATTTTTCCGGCATGTTTTGAAACTTTTTTGGTTTATATAAGTTCATTATGAACTTATATAAAAAAATTTAAAAAAGTCAGAAAAAAATTAAGCTTACGAAACACAACTTCTAAAAAATAAGGTTAAATAGACACCTAGTATCTGCAAACACAAAATAATAAAAACCTTGAAACCATGCTCCCAAAAATTGTACAACAATCAAAACTCAAAGTCACTTTTTCATTTAATTTCTTGTTATGTTGATTCAATTGGGTTTCAATAACTGAAATTCGAGCTTCAATTATTACTGGGCCCACTTAAAAACCCTATAGTTTAGTCCAGTCCAAGGTTTCTCTTCTGATTACAATAAACTCTCATTATAGGCCCAAAACCAATCCGAGCCCAAGTGCACTATATATTCTTAAAAACCGAACACATCCTTAAACTCAAAGAATCCAACATCTTCTAAAACACTTGTGTTCTTGTTCTCCAAGACATCTTCATCTTCCTTATATAAACAAAACACAAACACAAAAACACATCTTCAAATCCTTAAAATCAAATCCAACAAAACAAAACAAAAAAAGAAAACATGTTGATCAGAATTAGATCCAGAGATGGCTTAGAACGCCTCGAAATCCCAAACCCAAACATCACTATTTCACAGCTCAAAACCCTTATCCAAACACACCTCAATGTCCCTATCCATTCCCAAACCCTATCCACTAACCAAACACTCCTCATATCCAAAACCCCTGAGCAGTTTACTGACATGTCAAACCCTGATACCCTAATATCAAGTTTGGGTATATCTCATGGTTCTATGGTGTTTTTGTCTTACGAAGGGGAGCGAACTGTCGCGGGCCCTGCGGTGAGGCTTTCGGGCCGTAAAATGACCATGGATGATCTGATTGCTAAGCAGATGAGAATTGTGAGGCAGGAGAGTGCTAACTGTGAGATGGTTTCGTTCGATAGGGACGCTGCGAATGGGTTTCAGGCTTATGTGAATGCTACATTGGCTTTCGCGGTTAAACGGGGCGGGTTTATGTATGGGACTGTTGATGAGGTTGGGAAGGTTAGTGTGGACTTTATTTACGAGCCGCCTCAGCAAGGGACGGAGAGTGAGTTGATATTGTTGAGGGATCCTGATGAGGAGAAGCTGGTTGAAGGGATAGCTTTAGGTTTGGGGATGAGGAAGGTCGGGTTTATTTTTACGCAGAGTGTAGGCCAGGGGAAGACGGATTATACTTTGTCGAATAGGGAGGTGTTGCAGGCGGTTGAGGTGCAAAGTGAGAGTGATTTGAAGGAATGGGTTACGGTTTTGGTGAAGCTGGAAGTGAACGAGGAAGGTGGTGCTGATGTGCATTTTGAAGCGTTTCAGATGAGTGATTTGTGTGTGAAGCTGTTTAAGGAGGATTGGTTTGATAAGGAGATTAAGGAAGAGGATGATCCGAAGCTCTCGAAGATGAAGAAGGAGGTTGTTGTTGGCGGGAAGGATACTAAGGAGGTTGATAATGATTTTTTCTTGGTTGTGGTTAAGATTTTCGATCATCAGGTATGTGTTCGTGTTTTGATTCTTAGTTTTTTAGCCATAAAAATTGAGTATTTATCTGATTTATGTAGTCCAGCTTAGTACATCTAATGGTGTTTGGAAGTGAGTTGTGAATGTGACATGAAATATTAAGATAAACGCAATCAGTTTTAGTGTACCCAAACACTAGAAAGTGATAATACTTGAAATGCAATAGCTGGATAATCACTTTTGAAACACAATAACAAAAAAGACCCTTTAGTAGCAGAACCTTTGGTTAACATCCATGAGTGCCGGACATGTTACCGCTATATTGCTATTTTACAATAGGCATATCTGCTTTGTTTTTTTGTATAGCGTTCTTTACCAAATAGTTAATTTTAGGAACTGAATAACAGGTTTCATAGCCGTAATTAAGCTAAAGTAAAGGATTGTTATGCCAGAACTGCTACCTTAGCTTTGATATGCAGAAAAGCCTAATCAATAGATGGATTCAATACTTTTAATAGGCTCGGCAGTTGGGTTAAGTTCGTAGCTAGAGGGTATAAGTAATTTGAATGCCATGTTTGACAAAGTCGTGATCCTTTAGACATTTATCTGAAAAGTGTAGAATATGATTTGGGCATTTAACTTTCTTTAGTTGCTTGTGTTGTGGGTATGGAACCGAATGAGTGCCAGAACCATGGAGAAAGTATGTACCAGACAAAGCTAGATTCTTGACTTGTAACAAGTTGTGTGTGTGTATGATAGCGCACACACACAAGGGATATCTGTAAGGGATGGGTGGGGATGCAAAAACTTGAATTTATGAAAGCATTGTTAATAAAAATTAGAACATTTTTTTTTATATATGTGTATTTGACATTTACTTAAACTGTATATTAACAATATCGGTGGCATTACAATTAGCATCTAATAATATTGAACAGCCAAGTTAGGGAATCCATGCAGTTCTGATTGGTTACTTTAGTATTGAAGGTCAGTTTGTTAAGGAGTTGTTAGGATCTCGTTTTGGAAGTGGCCAAGTTATTATTGCAACTCCAATTTACATAAACTAGACATCTAGTTATCAATTTCTCATTAGGTAGATTATGCTTTTGATTATCTAATCATTTAAGGGTAAGATAATAGTCTTGGATGAACAGTTTACTACCAACTGCGACAAATGTAATTATGCAAGGGTGAAAAATAGTTAACTATTTAAAACTTCTTATAATTTACTTAGGGAGACTTCTACTTGTACAACCAAACATCTTCTGTTTTAAAAAGTATCAAGTCCTTTCTGTCCTTTTTGTTTAGCCAAACACTCTAATGTCTTGTTGTTTACAACCAAAGCACATCCAAACACTATCTTCTTGAGCTTGTTCTGCTACATCTGATCACTCGACTGATGATTTAATATAATACTCTTTTAAAATGCACATCCACACAACCCTACCTACTACTATGTTAACTCATGTTAGTGGCTATATTTTACATTTTTGTCGGTTTATATTTTTTCAAATGCATCTCAACATCTCTTTATTGTTATTATTAACGCGGATTATTGGCTTGAAACAGGGCCCCTTATCATCAACATTCCCTGTTGAGAATCGAAACACACTGATCACCATGAGAACTCTAAAGGCCCATTTGGACCGTACGAAGAATTTATCTTTTGTGAAGCAAATATCCGACTTCCATCTACTTCTGTTACTCGCAAGGTTTCTTGATGTCAATACAGACGTTCCAGCATTAGCAGGGTGTGTTCGTGCACAAGCAACTATTCCAGAAGGTTACCAGATCATAATCGAATCAATGGCGGCATCTGGTTAAAGATCGTGTTCTTCCGTTTACCACATTGTGCAGTATCATCATCATCGATGTCTCTTCGACCAAATCAGATTTGACTTTTGTAACATCCTGATGTTTTTGGTGAAAGCTTGAGGTGAATGGTATCTGGGTCGATGGGTTAACTGTGATCGTTATGCACATTCTTTTCTATGTTCCGTGCCATATATGGATTACTTATGTACTTATAGTTGGCTTTTACTGAAGTTTATCAAATTCGTCTCTGATATTTCACCCAAGAATAGATGTTTCGTTTTAATCTATTTGAAGGTGTTTGTGCTTGTCATTTGATGTTTCAGCTTATCTTCTAATATGATCATCTTACACAGAATTGGCTTATAAAGTGTTAGAATCTCTGCTCTAGCTGGTCTATTGCCCTGAATGTGGAGGTGGCAAAATTGACTGTGTTGACGTTCAAATTGGTATTTTTGGGTATAAGCAGACCAAACCTGGAACTACGCCTATGTACAAAAGTAGTTACAAAAGTAGTTTTCTGTAACAATTATTATTTATAAATTAATATTTGAGGAAGATGGTTTAGGAGATTTATCAACTAAAAAAACAATTTTGGTGATTCTGGACCTGGGCCTGCGAACGGGTACAGGACCCTACCGGCTCTAGTTGGTCCGTTCTGGTTGGTTCTGGCACTGGCCGGACAAAGCCTAGATCGGCAAACCAGAATAGTCTTACAGTGCATAACAAGGCCATACATTTAAGCTGATAACATGTTATTCAAGTAGAATTTACCATGAAGTTTAAGTTCTGATTGTTTTCTGTATTTATGAGTTCGGTAATCTGTCATATTTGACTTTTGAAGGTCAAACATATTACTTTCAGTCTTGGGACACAATGGCCTATAAATCTTAGTTTTTGAAGGAAGTCCGCACTAGGGCGTGAAGGACCACAAGTCCTATAAACAGGTCAAGAATCAGCCATGAATATCTCAAAATATACATAATGCCAATCATAAAGTGGCAAATACATATTTGACTTTCCAAGTCAAAATGTGACAATTAGCCTTAGAAGAGTCCAAGAAACTGATATGGATAACCACTGATATGACAATTAGCCACAAAAGGAAGACCTATTGGACTTTCAAAAATTGTTTCAAATTCCCCTTTTTTTGGTCTTGGACTGTACCGGACCAAAACCTGGTTTTAAGTAACAAGTGCTCCCAATTTTGTTACTATTATGTGATACAGTATTTAGACGAGCTTCCAGCATTTAGATGCATGATACTCAAATAATCTGCAATTTAATATCCTAATTATCTAACAAGTGCTCCCAATTTTGTTACTATTATGTGTTTAACACCTAAATAAGTATTTCACTACACCCAAACACTAGAAACATTTTGCAGACGCTATAATCAAAGAATCACTTTCAAACCCCACTGCCAGACTCCATCCAGTGATCAAAGAGGAGGGCATTCTCGAAAATCAGTAACAAACTTAAAACCTGAATTTGAATAGAGTTTTCTTTCTCTAAGGGATCCAATAAGATATAGGGTATCTAGATAACACCATCTTTCAAACAGGATTAGTCTTGAAATACACAAAAGAGAGCTGTAAATTTAAGTCGATAACATGTTTTGGTAGCAAAAAAAACTGATGAATATAAGTTTTTGTTGTTCTATGTGTTTATGAACCATGGTTATTTAAAACTCGTTAATTTTTTTCGCATGGATGTGTCAGAAGCCTCAAAAGAGATGTATAGCAACCGATATGGACAACCACTCAATATGACAATTAGCCAAGTATGACAGTAAGCCTCAAAAGAGATGTATAGCAACCGATATGGACAACCACTCAATATGACAATTAGCCTCAAGAGGAACACATGATCCACTTCTAAACATTGTTTCAAATCCTGTTTTATCCGGCTTTGCAGCAGACCAAAACCCGCTTTTCAAGTAAATGGTGAACTAGTGACTGGACTGAGTCTCCGGTTCAGTCAGTTTTCTGGTTTAGCTGCGCTGCTGCTCACCCCTGGTTTTATCCATTTAACATGTTTCGTTGTAAACTATTTTATTGCAACTGTTTAACTTGCTAGAGAATATCATACAGTAAGATTCATAAGTTACTGCTAGAGATATGTCCTGTGGCATTTAATTTAGAATCCGATGAATAGTCAACCAGACACCTTGCTTTAATGATCTGTTTCAAGTGTCATTAACACAAGAGACGAGCGAATCAAATCAAATATTTACACATGGGGGTGACTTACATGACCAAAAATTATGTGCACATAACCAACTACCTTTAGTCATAATATTTTTTTTTTTTGTAGGTCTGATCACTTAGTAAAGCAGTATTTGGCGATAACAATCTAGGAGTGAAGTTCACACACACAAATAATGAGCAGGGCTGTCTTTTGAGGGTGTGCAGGTGAATGATCATTCGTGCCCCGAATTTTAGGGCCCCAAAATTTGTCCGTTAATAATTATATGCATGTGTAGACATATTTTTCACGAAGAAAAAAAATCTTAGATGGGAAAATATCTTAAATGAGTAATATGTTATAACGTTTAGATAGCTAATTGCATTATATCTTATAAACGGTGACACTTTATATATAATATTGCTTAACGAAAGGCCTCATTATATAATTTCGTACAGGCCCCTCCAAAATTTTGCCGATTCATGGGACGACCCTGATAATGAGTTGTGTCTATATTGTGATTGTCCATGCTATGACTCTGTGTAGTCAATTTCGGTGGTATACCACTGGTATACCAGTGGTATTTCGGATTTCGGAGGTTCAAAAATATTTCGCTCAAAATTTCGTTCCCGAAATATTCGGCGAAATTGACCGAAAAATGACCGAAAATTGACCGAAAATGACCGAAAATTGACCGAAATTGATCGACAAATCCGTCAGACTCCTCTAACTTCAGATCTAGGGTTTGTTTTCATATTTCGCCTCTTTTCGGACAAGTTACCACTCCGCGACTTGTAGCTTCAAATGAGCACTAAACGGAACACATTTTGGGGTTTCGGTTTTTGATATTGTTCTAATTTGAGCGGAGTTTTTTTTTTTTTTTTTTTAAACAGAGAGAACAAAAGATGGCGGGAGGTGATGAGGAAAAGTGGGGTAGGGTTATTGATGATGTAGAACCTAATGTAACCCTAATAATATAATACTATGATATGGCTCTATTAAAAACCTTTAAAATAGCCCAACAAATAACTTAATAGGCTTAATAAAAAGACCCAAACTTAATTAAAATCACACATATTTTATATAAGACTTATGTTGTATCTTGCACTCTTAATAGCTATATAAGACTTATGTTTGAATAATAAAATTACCGAAATACCACCGAAATACCAAAAATTTCGTATCTTGGTCCTTACCGAAACACCGAAATTTTGGTCATTAACTACACAGCTATGACTCACCATTGGCCTTTTCATCCGCAACACTTCATGCTTTCTAAAAGATGGAGGTTCAAATGTGTCTTACCTTCACTATTTTGTGGTTTGTACAATACAGTCCCATAATGGCTCCATTGGTTTTGATTCATGGGGGAGGGGGGCACAAGGCAGGTGCTCCAATGAAAATAATTGTAGTGTAAAATTTTGAAAATATTTGGCTTTTTTCGTAATTTGCCCCCCTAGTTTATAATGTAGTTTCTAAAATTTATCAAAGTGTGCCCCCTCGACCAAATTTTTTTTGGCTACGCCCCTGTTTTGATGATAGATTAACTTAATTTATGATATACCTGGCAACTGTAAAGTCTTCTAATCAAGAGGAAATTCAGGCAAGTCTACATTCCAGGATTTAGGTGGCTAGATTCTAATGTTTCTTGCTGTATAAGGATAGGCTTCTTGATGATCTAAAATGAATTACCAAAGGCTATATACTATGCTGATTTAGGTGGCTATATTATGGTAGATTTATCTATGGTCTTTAGACCTTTGGCTCACTAGCACTATTTTGGTCCTTAGAAAGCAGGCATCATGTCATTATGTGTTGAGCAAGCTCTACATGAGAATAACATGCTTTAGAATGAACTGGATTAGTAAAAGTGATGGTAAAATGCTCACTACTTGCAGTTCAATCCACATGTTTAACTTTGTCATATGTCCAAGATATATTGGTTTAGTATTGTCGAAATAAGTAGAATCTTTCAAATCAAAATTAGTCCTCCCGTCTGTCTTCTTTGTGATTTTCAAAAACCAACCTTGAGCATGTATTATGTAAATTTATATGTACATAAACGTGATACATAAAAAACGTGGTTATAATTTTCTGCTATTCTTCTACAGTGTTTCATGTCACAGACCAACAAGGAAACAAAATAAGCGACAATTTGACAATTGAATACATAGAGAAGGTATGTCTTTTGCTCATGTTATATTTGTATCTAAACCTTGCAATCTAGAGATTAGAAGTAAATGGCATTCAATTTTGGGATGAATTACTTAATAGGTATAAGGTTGCCGTAAAGCATTGATTCGTGATAATGAATAACTTATTTCTGCTGTATTTATATTTGGTGATATTTATGACGTTAAAAGGAAGCAAGAACATAGTGCATAATACTCCCAGGATTGGAAACTTCTCAATCTTACTGAATAATTCCAAGCCTGCAAGAATAGTACTATTTAAAGAAAGTCTTTTTTTACAATGGTTATCCAAATTGGAGTGAAGTAATTGAACTGTAACAGCTAATATGCATGAGTGGTTGAAATCCTCAATTTTAAACGATGGCGTCTATTATCTTCTTATGTGATTTCTTCTGTTCTCAGGCTCTCGGTCCAAAAGGGCACACATCAGATGAAAGAAAAACATCGACCGCAAAAAGGGTTGGGGTCCACTAATTGGGTGATTACACAGCCTTTGAGCTTGTCGGAAGGGACCGCCCGGGTCTGTTATCAGAGATATCTGCTGTTATCGCCAACCTCCAGTTTAATGTGTCAGCTGCTGAAGTCTGGACGCACACAATAGGAAAACAGCATGTGTTGTTTATTTGACTAACAATACCACTTCTCGTGCTATGGACCATCCGGCTCGATTATCTTATATGGAAGAGAAACTCAAGAATCCTTCGTGTTTGTGGTGATGATGATAAAGTGGCTCAGACAAAATTCCCGTTGGGTTTGACTCATGTTGACCGTCAATTGCATCAGATGTTGTTTGCTGAAATGGATTATGAACACAAGGGGTTAACAGCTGAGACTGATTGTGCTTCTTTTTTAGAGCTAAAATTTCAGTTTATCGGTGTTTGGAGAAGGGTTACTCGGTTGTCACTGTAAGGTGTAGGATCGCCAAACTTATGTTTGATATTGTCTGCACCCTCACAGACATGAAATATGTTGTTTTCATGCAACGATTGCATCTGATAGCGCCTATGCAACACAGGTATGTCAGTTGTTGATTTATTACCAAATTTCATCATTTACATCATATACTTGCTCCACTAGAAACAATTATCTGTATTTAGGTGATTTGATTGAAATTACCAACTGGGATATAATTGATTTTTAAGTGCTGTTTGGTGTTGTTTCTGTTTTTAGCAGGTCCGGCTTTTGTTTGGTTGAGGTATTGTCGTTCCGTTTATGGTTCTTTTGGATGGGTATCTTATTGTAACCGATCCAATTTATCAGCCTTTCATTATTCTGGTCTTCTTGTTTGATAAAATGTTTCTATCGCCGTCAAAATGAAAAGCTGGTTTTTAGCAACAGATAACATCTAATTATTACGACTATAAACCTAGAGGATGTGCCACAACGAAACTAGTCTAATAAAATGGTTGATAACCTGTTTTAGGTTTTTATGGGAATTGAAAGCATGAGACATATTTTGCAATAATCAATGTTTGGTATTCCTTTATGAACTTCTGAGGGAAATCTTCAAGAATAATGTTAATTACAATGGTTCTGTTACCATCTTCAAAAAATAACAAAAAAATGAAGTAACGTATGGGAAAATCTGTTTTCACAGGTGATGCTACTTGTGCAAAGTTAGACACTAGCTAATAAGTAACTTTATTGAACAAAGTCTTTCTGTAAAGCCTGTAAAGAAATGGATCCACACTTTGTTTGATACGGGGTAATTGCATAAAAAGGCTACCCCATACAGACCCTCAAATTTTCAAGAATAGCAGTAGAAGGTAATAATCAGTACAGTTCAAAAAACGATGATGTGGCAGATAATGTGTCGCCAATTGTGACCATGTTGACCTTTTCTGACGTGATCAATAACTTGTGATGTAACTAACATAACACAAGCAACCATTTTGGGAAATCAACGGTGTGTGGGCAGACGGCTGCTAAAATTGGGGATCATCTGCAGGTGAAGTTTGACTAGTTCTATACGATTAAATTCGTCTGCTCATACTACATCGACGTTGATTTTTTACTTAATGTTGTTTAATTCTTTCTCTACTTTAGTGACAGAGTGCAGACTCACAGAGACAGACTGCTAGCCAGACAATGGAGCTCATAAAGGTATTTTAAGTGGATGCAAGTGATAATAATGTATTAGTCTTGCAATGTTTCAAGATCTCGCTCATCACTGATTCTGTGTTATAGTATCTGATGGAATTCAAGAGTAGCCCTAGCGACCTGATGGAGCTATCCCCTCTATTCTCTGATGACAGTCGTGTTGCTGAGGCTGCTTCTATTTTCTAAGGGGTGTTTGGCATTACAACTTAAAAGTCATTACATCACGGTAAGTTGTGACAGAGTGTGTCCATCATCAGTCCATGACATTGCATTTGGACGAGCTTCTAGCATATAGATGTCTGAAAATTAGTCTGAAAGTCTGCTAACCTGCTATCTGAAGGTTTGACAAATCCTAATTTCTAACAAAATCCTGATTATCTAACATATTCTCTAACATATTCACATAAAGTACTTACTAAAAGCAAGATCTTACAGCTATGTATATAACATCTATAACCATAAATCCATAACCAATTAAACTATACCGTCTATACCCAAAGACTAGAAACTACTTGAAGACTTGATAATCAAAGAATCACTTTCGAAAGGGGCACTTATCAAGAATGAACGACAGACTTAAAACATAAATTTCAATAAAATTCCTCGAAACGGTCCAACAAGATATAAGGTAACTGGATAGCACATCTTTCAAACATGAGTATCATACAACAATGAAACAGAAAAACATTTCAACTTCTAACAAACAAAATTGGGGCAAAGTTAGATAACCAAAAGTTCATAAACGTTAAAATCACAATCATAAGATATATCATCATTCATCTTCTTCCTGCAATCTTCAACATAGGAGAGATTATACCTTGTAGTTCTTGCAAAGATTGTTGGATTCTTATCTCTTCATTTATCGACCTCTTTAGATTCTGAATGTGACCCTTTAGTTCTTCTGAGCCATTAATATCATCAATTCTGCTTTCAACAACTTTCTGCGCCAACTTAATCAACATGTTGGCATATCGTGGCATAGTCGAGTACCTCTGCAAGAAAAACAGCAGCACCCCGAGCTCCTCCACATCCAAATTTGCCACACATTTCAGTAACTTCTTTCTTGATACCAATTCCTCCATCACAGCCACTACATTCTCGGGATTTTTTGCTCTTAAAGCCGACACTAAAGCTTCCTTATGATGAAACTTCTTCAAAAGCTTATCATGTTCAGCAAGTTTAACCTTTTTTGGTCTCATGATCAAGAAATCCCCTTTTGATGGCTTCTCACTTTGCCCACGACTAAAGTACCTAAAATACGAAGGTCTCAAAACCCTCTTTTCCGGTTCATCCACCGCTCCAAAACCGACATATTTCCCCCATTCAGCCATACCCGACTCCACACTCCCCTCACTTTTCCTCCTACTAGCATACAACACCCCACTCGAACTCCCAACAACCCTAGTCGACCCATCAGGCGAAAACGCCACAGACATAAGGGCAGACGGATACCTAATCGAACTAGTAACCTTCAACGCCGAATAATCAAAAACTTTCAAATACCCATCCAACGAAACACTCATAATCCTAAACTGATTCCCAAACTCCCCACTCTCCTTCCCAATCTTCGCAACACACAATTTCGTCACAGTCTTATTATGACTCTCCATACTATGCAACAACCTCCCGCCACCTAACAAATCCCATATCTTAACCGTATTCCCACCCGCAGTCGCAACCAACCCACCCGAAGGCAAATAAACAACATCCTCAACGGGCTCCCCATGATTCACCCCCATGACAGCCCCATTTCTCGAAACACGAACATCCCACACTTTAACCTCATGATCATACCCGCCAGTCACAAACATATCATCACTAACAGGCGAACTATCGCCACACCTAACATAATCCTTATGACCAAACAAATCACACACCACACTCTCACTCGCAACATCCCAATACTTAACTACCGCATCATCCCCCCCACTAAACAAATGCAGCTTATCTAAACAAGGGAATTTAACAAAATGCGCAGGCCTATTATGACCCTTTAACCGTCTCAAAACTAAACGCTTTTTCGCGTCGAAAACGAGTACCTGCCCGTTAAGCGAACCCGCAGCGAGGAGCTGCCCGTCTGACCTGTAAGTACCAGAAGTAGCAGTGTCCTTAAATGAAGAAATAGTGGACTTTGGTTCAAGGGTATTGGAGTTGAAGATGGTGACAGTGGCTGAATGTGTCGCTGCAAAGTCATAAGGGGTGTTTGGGGCAAAAGATAAGGAGGTGATGGATGAGATTAGTGTTGGGTTTGGGTGTTTGGGTTTGAATGATTTCCAGTATTTTGATTCTGGGGTGTGTTTGGATTTGCTGTTTGAAGATGGTTTGAGCTTGGGTTTCACTGGGAATGATTCAACCGCCATTGTTGAAGATGAAGGTTGTCTGTCGTTTAAGGTTTTTGAAGAGAATAAGGTTTAGGGTTTTGGTGGTGTTTGTGTTTTTTTGTTTTCTAAATGACGACAGCTTTAAGGTTTTGCAATTTTCCTGGAAATAAAACACTATCAATGGGCTATTATAGTTTTAGTATTTTATGGGCTTGTTAAACCATCATACAATTTGAACAAAAATAGTCCAATGTACGAACAAAAAAAAGTGTAGTTGCTTACTTGCTTATTCCCCCCTTTTTGGCAAAAATGCATATATATCCCTCCTAAAATGAATAATTGCATATATATCATTTGTCTGAGTTTTTATCACATAATACAATGGTTTTTATGACGCTTTGGATATATACGATTTTTCGTTTTCAGAAGGATATATATGCAAAAGTCCCCATATTTTTAGATCATTATTTTCATAAAGTTACAGTTATGACGATTACAAATTTCGACCGAACTAAGAAAGCTAACAAATTAAAAAATCAACACAACGCTTTGTGTAAACACCAAGAATATATATTGTGGAATGACAGTTAAATATTTTTAAACAGTTAATGTCTTTTTTTTTTAACAAAAAACTAGTTAGAGCAAAAGGTATCACAACGATTTTCACTCGCCAATCCTAGGTGGAGGCTCGCGGTTTCGGCACAACTCGCCACGACACCATAGGGCCTCGCCGATTACCACTTTGCTGCCTCCCACGAAATGAATACGACAAAAGAAAAGTTACTGGATGCAAATTTAAGTGGGTGTGTTTTAAGTGGGTTAGTTGTGAATGAGGTTATTTTAAGTGGGCGGGACAAATGAAGAGGTTTGGGTTAGTTGTGAATGAGGGGTATTTTTAAATGTGTTGTTAGTGATGATGTTAGCGTTGGGTTCAAATAAAAGAAATGGGCTAAGCCACGATACCCATCACTCTTAGAATGCAATCGAGTAAGTTGCAAACTTTACCTAAAAAATAGTTTTGCAAACTTATACTTATAAATGAACACGAAATCAAATATGATTATTATTATTATTAGCGAGTGTACCATGATGCATGTGTAGTCTGCTGACTAAATTTTATAATGAGCAAATATTTTTTATTTATATGTTTTTTTTTCTAACAATAGCTTTATGTATTTTAATTTGCGATGAACTATGTATTTTAATTTATTACAATTTTATTAGAATAAATGTACGGATGTCGAGAATTTCGTATCATATTTCAACTATTTTAATCATTGACAATGTTTTTTATTACACAATCGCAATAATAAATATTTAGTAAGCAACGATTTTCGTTGTTCAAAACGACTACATAATTTATATAAAGTTATTTAAAATACCCGCGTCGCAACACGCGGGTATATGTTGGTAGCAAAAATTTAGCTTGCCCTTTCAAAATTCGGATTAAACAATAAAATGTAACCAATTTTTTCTTTTTATAAAAACAAATAACGTCCAACACAAACTTTCTTACAAAGAAACCAGTCCATCTTAATGATACAAAGTCCAACGAAAAATTAACAAGAGTTCAGCCCACAAAATAAAACTTAACCTATTTCACTCACATAAAACAAACCTAATTATACTCTCAAAAAGTTTAGCAGCCACTTTTCTCTCTTAAACCACAAGTTAGATATATCCTCTTCTATCTAATTGCAAAAAACCTGTACCAAACTAATCATGTAATTTATCCTGAACACCCAACAAGAATGAACATTTTGACCTCTTGGTTGTAGCCCACAAAGAACCCAAACATTTTTTGGCTTCTAAATCCTATATACGAGTCTCGGGTGGATAATTTTTTGTTGTTCTTCTGTGTTTGACCGAAAGAAAGGTGAGAATGAAACACGTTTGTTGTTTTGGGTAAAGGATCTTCAAAAGTTTTGGTGTTTCTTTGAATAACACGAAAAAATAAATTGAGATCTATTAATTATTTTGCTTTTCAGTTTTGAAGTTTTGATTGAGTGTTGGGGAGTGAAGGTAAGGGTTATGGTTGTGTATAGTTTAGGATTTGTTAGCTTTTTTTTCGACATGTTAATCTTGCAAATGCCTTAAATAAATGTTAAATCTTGATTGGAAAAAACGGATCTTGGAAACATGGATTTGTGAAAGATTGAAAAGAGTTTCGTGTGTTTGGGTGAAGTAAGATTCGGGTTTTTGGAATTTGATTATGACGATGGTGCAAAAAAAAATATAAAAAAAATATGGTTTTTCTTATTAAGAGGTAAAAAGCTGGGGTTTTATTTATAAAAGGATCAAGAACATCAAGATACAACTTGATGAAGGGCAAACAATGTTACCCAAAATAAAGATAGTTATGTACAAAGTAATGAACGTGAGCATCGTGATCGTTTGGTCAGCAGATGGAGGTGTATGGTTATGCAGAGGGTTATCTCATAATCATCAACAACGAATGAAATATGTCACATGAAGGGTTTTGGGCTATATGTGGATACGTAATTGTACATTGTGCTTTACATTTTGTATTAATTGGTGATGGGGTGTATTAATTGTATGTATGTAAAAAAAAGTATTTGCTTAAAATCTTGTGCTTTACATATTGTACATTATGTTTTAAAATTAGTATTTGCTTAAAATTCTATATATGGAAATCTTAAAATCATTAATATGAGGAAGTGCATCCTCTATTATAAGATAGTTAGATGATGATGATTATTATTATTATTATTATTATTATTATTATTATTATTATTATTATTATTATTATTATTATTATTATTATTATTTAAAGTCTAGATACTAGTAAATAAATTTTTAAACTTATCAAAATTATCTATAAATCTTAATCCGCGTTGTCGGTGAGAATTTAAAATATTTTCCTACACCTTGGTCGGTGGCACTGATACCTTAGCTGTTGGGTTTGGGCTATACTTTCGCTGTTGGTTTTGGGCTATTTGGGTGCGGCCCATTAGCTCATTGCCTTTTGTAGTTGGTAGACGGTTTAGTGGTCATTTTGGTAACGTTTCTTCACCAGGAAGTAAAAATTGGCGGTGCTCAAATCTCATATGATCTTAGGGTTTCAGGCTATAATCCTACCGACGCATCTACTTACGGATGGTCGTTGTAGGTATGGCGTGTGGTTAGTGTAAGGGGAGTGACGGCCTTATTATCTGTAAACCTTAATCCACGTTGTTGGTGGGGTTTTAAAATTCTTTGCCGACACATGGTCGGTGGTTATCTCTTTTAGTTATGAGGTAAGTTGATACGTGCTCACATACCATATGTTCTTACGGTTTGGTTGACATGCAATCTTTTAGTTGTGCTCAATGCTTGTGTCATAACTTGTTTGCATGTTTGTGTGTGGAGTACAGATCGTTGTTTTTGATTTAGTTACCTTGAAGGTTGTTTATGAGGTTTTGATCGTGGTCTTCCTTACTTGTGTGTTAACTTGGTTGCATGTTTGTGTGTGGAGTAAGGGCGGGGGTTTTCGATTTAATTACCTTCCAGGTTCTTTGTAAGGTAGCGGGCCCTTTTTTTTTTTTTTTTTTGTCAAAGGGGTTTTGTACAGGCTTGCTGACCCTGTTACTATTTCTCAGGTTGGGGTTTCATTCGCGCGGACCGTGGCTTTCAAGTCACACTGTACGAGGCTCCGTATCTTGGCGAGGTGCCCACATACGAATGGGGGTTGCAACCATGGCGGGTGTTTAGTACTATGTGATTGTTTGCAATCGTATTAGTTTGTTATGTGTAAGGGTGATGATGATCTTACTTTGTATTTACTTTCTTTCGGAAAAACAATGGAACACGCATGCGGTTTGGCGAGGTAACCGCACATGGGTCGTGGTTGCAGCCATGGGCGGGTTGTGGTTCTGTTTTTGTATTTGCAGCTCTGAGCCTTAGTTTTGTTCATGTGTTTAGTAAGGCAGTCATCTGTGCATTTATATTTTTTCGGAAGGCAGCTTATCGAGAACCGTATGTTGGCAAGGTAGCCATGACGTGGGATCGCGGGCTATGACCATGACGGTGCTTGGTGTTGCTTGATGTTGCAAGTCATATATAAATCTTAATCCGCGTTGTCGGTGACAATTTAAAATAGTTTCTTACACCTTAAATGCATGGTGGCTGATAACTGATACCTTCGTTGTTGGTTTTGGGCTATTTGGGTGCGCCCATTAGCTCATTGCCTTTTGTAGTTGGTGGGCGGTTCGGTGGTCATTTTGGTAACGTTTCTTCACCGGGAAGGAAAAATGGCGGCGCCGATCTCATATGATCTTAGGGTTTCGAGCCATAATCCTACCGACCCTTGAAGGTTGTTTATGAGCTTTGATTGTGGTCTTCCTTACTTGTGTGTTAACTTGGTCGCATGTTTGTGTGTGGAGTAAGGGTGGTGGTTTCGATTTAATTCCCTTCCGTGTTCTTTGTAAGGTAGCGGGCCTTTTTTTTTTTTTTTTTTTTTTTGTCAAAGGGTTTTGTACAGTGCTTCTCGACCCCGTTATTATTTCTCGTGTTGGGGTTTCATTCGCGGATCGTGGCTTTCAGGTCACACTGTACGAGGCCCCGTATCTTGGCGAGGTACCCACATACGGATGGGGGTTGCAGCCATGGCGGGTGTTTAGTACTATGTGATTGTTTGCAATCGTATTAGTTTGTTATGTGTAAGGGCGATGATGATCTTACTTTGTATTTACTTTGGAAGGCAGTTTATCGAGAACCGTATGTTGGCAAGGTAGCCGCACGTGGACTGTGGCTACAGCCATTACGGGTGCTTGGTGCTGCTTGAGTATTTGCAAGTCTGAGCCTTATTTGTTGCAAACTGTAGCTTCTCATGTATGCGTGAGACGGGGGGTTCTGATCTGTAAACTTTTTAGATCGTTTCGTATCCCATGTTCGGTGGCATTTGACGCTGGGATTTTACCTCTTGGCTTTGGGTTGTTTAAGTTTCTTTTACGCTGTGATTCTGGTTGCACCACTGACGGGTGCTTGGTTCTGCTTCAGTATTTTCAAGTCTGAGCCATGTTTCTGGCAAAATTTAAGTTCTGATGGCCGTGTCAGACAACAAGACTGTGGTCGATTAAGTTTTAAAATCATTTCCTATCCCATGGTTGGCGTTGTCGGCGATAGTTTATAATAATTTCCTATACCATGGTCGGTTGCGCTGGGATTTTGCCTGCTTGGTTTTGGGCTGATTTGGTTTTCTTTTTACGTGAGCGGGCCTTTTTGCCTCATGGGCTTTTCCCATGTTGTACGTCTATTTGGTTGACGATTGAGTATCTTTCTCATTACAGAATTTTAGAGAAACCTTTCTTAACCTAGGAGAAAATTTGGTTGGTGGCCAGATCTCATGGGATCTTAGGGTTTGCTCGCATTTTATTAGGAAGACCTATACTCACCGTTTGGGTTCTCTGGCTAGAGCCACGAAGAAGCAGACGTTAATAGCGGTAGTTACAGGTACATCAGACGACAAAATAGGCTTTCATTTGTTTATTCTTGCATTTTGCAACTTTCGAATACTTATTCGGCATTTCTTTCTTGATAGATGTTGCCTCTCCTGTTGCTGAGAGTTCTAGCTACCTTAGCAATACATTCAGAGGTGTTCAGATTCAGTCGGCTTCAGGTAAATTTTTTGTATATGTTGTTGTTGAATGCTTTCGGCACGTTATGTTTTTGGCAACAGTATAAACCGAATTTTTTACTGTATCGGTTTATGTGGTTATTTCGTACTTTTGATATAGCGATAATATTTGTCAGCAGGTGCAGCTATTGATCGTAAACAGTTCGGTCCTTGGAATAGATGAAGCCTCTTAACATGAGTCGGGAAGCAATTTCAAAACCACGTTGACAATTGCGATTAAGATTTATAGATAATTATGTAGAGATAGAGGTGCTATTAACATCGGCAATGATGATAGTTTTCCCGGCTGTGGATATGCGGAGAAGGTTGTTTTCCTTAGGTGCGTTGTTTCGGTTTTTTCTGGAGTACGTAAAACTGACTATCGTTACTTGCACGGGGACTGAATATTATTGAAGGGTGCATCTGACGTTTGTGTTAGTTTATGGATGTAGTCATTTGGGGTTATTCATATTATATTTAAATGTGGTACGTATTGCAGGTTCCGTGAAACGCGTATGTTGTTAAGGGGCCGACGTTTGACTGCATTGTAGGCGATGATGGGATTTGTCAGCGTTTTCTGTTTTCGTGGATGCTGTTTTGCCAGAATCCATATCTTGGCACGACTACCTCACGTTTGCAGCCATATGGTTTTGTGTGCCACTTCAGTAATTGCTGACCTGAGCCTTAGGCTTTCCTAATCAGTGTTCTGCGGATGCGTGTTGCAACCAGTATCCGGCCAAGAAAAACTATTCCTACTGTTGATGTACTCGGATTGCTATTATTTATAAGAAAACGGGTAAATCCCCCAACCCTGACTTGGGAAAGTATTTTCAAGGCCCATCTACAACAAGGATTAAGATTTATAGATAGTTGTTTATGGATAAAGCTGCTGTTGGTAACAACAGAAGCAACAATGGTGGTTGTTTTTTCGGTTCTGGATGTGCAGACAACGATGTTCTCTTTAGGTATGTTGTTTAACCTTTTTGTCGAATTTGAAAGTTTCGTTACCAGTAGTTGCATGGAAACCAAATATCATTGAAGGCTGCAAGTATTGTTTACGTTAGGTTTGCGATGTATTCATTTGAGGTTATTCTTATTATGTTTAAACCTGTTACATAATGCAGGTTGCGTAAAAGGAGTTTGTTGTCAAAAGAGTGACGTTACAGTACACTGTAGGCAATGATGGGATTTGTCAACGTTTGATGTTTTTGTAAGTGTTGTTTACCAAAACCCGTGCCTTGGTGTGGCGACTTTACGGTTGCAGCCATGGGGTTTTGAGTACCGCTTCAATAATTGCTGACCTGAGCCTTTTAAGTTGTACGACTGCCATTTGACATCGGGCTTTCAATTCCTCGGTCGCAGCTTTTTATAGTCGCTATTATATCACCTTCTGAACTCGCATGAACGCCACCACAAATACCAATATCGACCTCATTCTTCGAAAGCACGAGCAAAAAAAATGGTCCTACCGCACCATACCCTAACCTCGGAAGACTATCACTTAACTCCACATTTTCAAAAGACCTATCCTCAACACCTATGCTCATAGACGCTTTACTCTTAGTTCTCATAACGACAACCTTTATACAAGTAACATTTACTTAGTTGTAGTCACACGAGTAGAAAGGTGCATCTATGTACCTGTGTTTTCAGTTGTCTCAGTTTTTAGTATGCTTGCAACCCCTTTTTCGAAGGGTGGCATTTGTTGTTTTTCCTTTCCTCATCTGTCTTATTGTTCTGAACCACTGTCTAAAGCTGGTTATTATGAGTGATAAAAGTAAAGGCCCCAAGGGCCTAAATTGTTGCAAAATGTAGAAGCAAACACGGTACGTGTGTTCAGCCTGCATATGTTCAAGTGTCTGATTGTGGGTTGTTACGTGCTTAAAAGCATTCTGGACGTGTGTTTGGTATTAAGGAGAAGATTGGTTAAGGTTATCAATGATTTACCAGGGCAGTCTTGCCTTTTGAAGAAAGTTGTTTCAGATGCTGTTGGAGGGTGTGCTACCTCAATGGCTAAAGTAGGCACCGATGTTTGTTTTGGTGGGCATGCTATCTCCTTTGCTCAACGTACGTCTAATTGGCGCCGTGGTATCTACATTGTTAGAAAATTTGCACTTTGTTGGGTTGGCGATTGTGTCAATCAGCGTCTGTTCTGAGATACTATCTTTTATTTTGTCGCATGCTATAATAAGCTAACGGTTTATTGTAGGTTACGACTGTTTTCCAGTAAACTTAGAGTCCGAGTCAGGAACTACTTCCTATGTGACGGTTGCCGATGATGTTTTAGGAAAGTGTTCTTGCGTTGTCTTATCCGCTGGTAGTATGATTGTCGGAAGGAGTGCTAGGTAACGTTGTGGAAATTATGTATGCCCTTTGACTGGCGCTCTCTAGAAACAACAATTAACATTTGATAACCAGGTGCGACGCCTGGGGACATTGTTTGGCATCCTTTATATCTAAACTTTTTCAACCCGGTTACTCATTTATTTGTTCTTTCTCTAAATATGCCCTGAATGTAGACTACATGGTTCTGACTGTGTTTTTTCTTTTTTGCAGGCCGTTTGTTTATGTGTTACATGAACCGAAAGGTTGTGATGATAGAATTTGTACGTGTCCAACTGGATTGGCGGGGCAACTTTTAAGGCTTGCAGCCATGTTCACCTGGTAGGGCAGCTTATAAATTTTGTAGCCACATCGGATGTATCCTCTTTATTCGGTTGTTGAAAAATCTGAGCCTCATGAAATGCCGCCTTTCCGAAATTATATAATGAGATCTTTAGTTATAAATTTTATCCGTATTCGGCAAACGGATGTTGTGAACATTATTCGGCCAGGTAAAACTAATCCTACTACCGGTGTGCTGGGATTGCTTTTTCTTGGTCGAATACTGATCTCCGCTTGTCACTGGATGCCTGTGGAACTATTATACCAATTTAATATGAGGCTCGGTCGAATAATATAGGCCTTCATAATTGCGTGATTGGTAATCATGTATTAGCCACGTTCAGTTCAAAAAAGAAAAGAAAGCAAAGAAAACGGACGGGTCACCTCCTAGACAATTTAATTGGCTTTTTTTTGGGACTGGCCTTCTTTTTCACGGATGTGGGCTTATGTCTACGTGGCTTTCTTAGTGCAATGGATACGTGGTGGTTTTGTCGCTTCATTTTCCATATTGTTCCACAATTTTATACATCTTAATTTATCTACGAGGGAATTTCTGACCGATTAACGATGGCTGATTTTGGTGAGCTTTTTTTATTCACATGTTTGCTAATCTCAGCTACGCATTTATTGTCGTTGATGTGTTTACACAACGATTAGTGGTTTTTATGATAATATAATGACCCATGTGGCCTCGCGTCGGTTCTCACAGGCGTGTTTAATTGTTCTATAACCATCGATAGCACTTCTTGGAACACCTGAGAGTCCTCTGGCTATGCAGGTACCACTTACGTTCTGATAGTTGATAATCATATGTCTGTATTTCTGTTCTATCTTTCTTGACGATTATAGTGTCCTTCGTTATAACTTTCGTATAAGAAAAATGAATCCTGCTACTTATGTACTTAGATTGCTTTTTCTTGGTTGAATACTGATCAACCTTCAATCATTCTATAGGCGATGATGATAGTGTTTTGACCAACACGTATACATTTCCTTGGACGGCATCGTGGCAGGGCAGTCACATTGAACGTGTGATTGCAGCCATTTTGATTGACTGGTATCGCTATTGTATACATATATCCGAGCCTACAAATTTTTGACGATTTATTATGTGTGTTGCTTTTGTTGTTTCTATTCGAATGCCACTATAGAGTCATAGGTAGCTGCATTTTTTTCACTAACGGTTGTTTGAAATTGTCCGTATCTATTCAACAGTCATGAGTTGAACCTTACCCAGGTAAGTGGTGTCATCGATTGGAATCTTTCCACTCGGTACAGTATTGTGATCTTCATTTGCTAATGGTGATACGGGATGTATAAGATATTGCCCTGTTCTGATCTTCTCTTCGAATTCCTTTCGTTGTCACAACAGTCTAGCAATATGTCTGGGGCAGACTGTTGCACAAAGACTCTTGAAACAACAAAAGGAATTTGAAAGGACGATCGACGGATTTCACCGTCCCGAACCTCACGTGTCCGATACGCAACATGTTTGCGGTTCTCATCTTCCCTCGAATTCTTTTCGTTGTGACAATGGTCAGCAATATGTGTTGCGGTCCTTTGCAAAACACTCTTGCCACAACAAAAGAATTTGAGGTGCGATTAGACGTGTCTCACTATCCTGAACATCGCGTGCCAACACCATCAACCGACGACAGCCGCAGATCATTTGTTTACTTGTAATCCAGCTTTGTTTATTGAATGGCGTGTCAAACCTAGGATCGTTTGTACAGTTTATAGATCATCCTAGATCTGGCATGCCATTCAAGAAACAAACCTGGATTGCAGCTGGACAAACAGCGATGTTTAAGATATTGTCCGCTTCTCATCTTCCCCTCGAATTCCTTCCGTTGTGACAGTGGTCTAGCAATACGTCTTCTGCAACCCTTTGCACAAAGGCTCTTGACACATCAAAAGGAATTTGAGGGGCCGATGAGACGAATTTTACTATCCTGAACATTGCGCATAGTCTTCCATCGACGATTGAGTTATACTTTGAGTGGCGAATTCATTTCGATGACACAACGATATTCAAGTATGGAATGAAAGGAACCTTCACAAAGTATGCGAAAGGTTTGTCTATACAATGAATCGTGGTAAAAGTATAGCATTATAAACATCCGTAATTTTTTTCGCTTAGAGCAACATATCACTTATGAGCGTGCTCATGCCGACATAACCATCCGTATTGTTATTGTATTTGATTCGTAATGTGATTGAGGTTTCTATCTTTACGGATACAGGTATTAATATCCAATTCAGATTTTAGGTATTTAATTGAATAATAGTCACTTGCGCTCTCTTGATTTCCTTATATGTATATCTTCGCAACCACAGACTTTGCGACCGGCTGTGACCTAAAATGGTAGAAACCTAACAGTTACGTTAATGTTTTTATATTCTGATGGAATAGCGTTACTCAGTATTGTTAATAGCTAGTGTGAAAATTTAGTGGTATCGTTAAATTTAGGTATTAAAACGTTTTTTTTTAAAGGTTAAAATAAAGGATGGTATATTATAAACTGTTTATGTAGCAACTTGCGTTATTTAGTAGCGTAAAAAATTACAATTTTTTAGGTCGTGTCGATGCGAAAGTTTTGAACATCTTCCGTAGCGTATGCGTAATCTATACAAGTTAGTGGTATTGTGTGCATACAAGCTATAACTGACGCTCAGAAGGTTTGTTCTCTTTGCGTACTTGCTGATAATTTAAGCCTTTAAAGTGGTTTTATTTTTCCAACTGAATTGCAGTGTCACTGATTGGGATCTTTCCACCTGGTAGAATATCGCAAGCTTCATTTGCTAATATTGATATGTGATGTTTAAGATATTGCCCTATTCTAACTCACCACTCGAAACCCTTTCGTTCTCACATCGGTCTGTCAATAGGTCGGTGCAGACCTTTGCACAACAACCGTTGATATAACAAAAGGTATTCAATGTGGCGAGTAGACGGGTCTCACTATGTTAAACATCACGTCTCAATATTACCGACCGACACTTGCAATGTATTCCCGAGTGGATAGACTCCAGCCAGTGACGCAACACTATTCACGTATTGTATACGTGTTTGCATTACCTCACAGAAACATGGATAGTTGCACATTTCTAATTAAAATTACCTATATATAGCATCCAACGTGAGTTATATCTAATTAAACTAAATGTCGTGTCATCGATTGGAATCTTTCCACTCGCCAGAATAGTCCGATCTTCATTTAGTAATATTGATACAGGATGTTTAAGATATTGTCCTGTTCTCATCTTCCCTCGAATTCCTTTCGTTGTGGTAACGGTCTAGCAACACGTCGGTGCGACCTTTGCACAAATACCCTACCGTAGCAAAATGAATTTGAGGAGGATTAGACAGCCACACTATGTTGAACATCGCGCACCAACATTATCGATTGACGATTGAAATGTGCTCATGAGTGGAAAGACTCGAATCGATGACACAACGATAGCTTAGCACGCAATAAACAAACAATCGGTAATAGCCGGTAGCGTGTCATCATCTTATAAAGGTATGTTAACCTATACGCTAGATTATAATAAAAGTTTTGTATTATAAATATTCATATGTTTCATTCCATCTAGACAAAGTTTGCGATAGTCATTCTTCTATTTTCTAAGGTACAAATGGATTGGTAGCGTGCATTTTCAACATCAAGACAAAAAAATGTCTCCCGGTCATCGGCGTCATCAAGTAACATAATCCCGCTAAAGTGATTCGTACTAAAAAAACAAAGATCTAGCGAGCCTACGACATCAAGATATAGAAGTTCCATCCTTGGCGTCGCCTACGTCTGACGCAGCTTTGAATACCAGATAGCTTCTGAGGTTTATCGGCAAGATTATGCATTTACGCTTTATGTAACAGTTTGAAAGAATCCCTGATTTGTATAAATGTATGCAGCTGAATGGTTGTGATATCGATTGGAATATTTCCACCCAATGGAATATCGCAAACTTGGTATGTTTATGTCGAAACGAGATGCTTACTAGCCCGCGCCGATCTGATCTTCCGCACGAATGCCTTTCGTTATTACAACGACCTAACAACGCGTTTGGTGCAGACGGTTGCACAAAGATTGTTGAAATAGCAAAAGGGATTCGAGCGGTCGATCAGACAGGCCTCGCTATCTTGAACATCGCGTCTTAACATTACCGACAAATGTCTTAAATGTGTTCCCGAGTGTAAAGAACCGTTTGGCGAAATAATAATATTCAAGTCAGAAAGCAAACAGATCTTTAACAGACGCAATTTTTCGCCTTCAAGTTTCAACAACTATTTACATACCGCACATTTTAAAGAAAAAAACCCCGCAATGCCGGGGGTTGCTCTCGCTCAAACAAAAAGTGCGGGTTTGAACTTTGGTGAAAAACTATAAGCGATATTTATAAACACGAGTTGTCACTCGCGAAAAATACGTGGTTTTGTTTCCATCGAAAGAATTTTCGAGCCTAATTTTTTAATTGTTTTGTACACTTAAGAACAAAACTATAGACATAAACGTTTTAATACTTGCATATATTTTCAAACCTTTTGTTTGTTAGTGTGGTTGCCTACGTGAAAAATAGCCTTGGCTAATAAAATTTTAAGATTTTCTTTTATTGTTTGCCTAAGCAATATTGAGCAATCGAAGTTATCCATATATTGCGTAAGCAGAGGTTAGAGGTTGTTCAAGCGTTGCTTGAGGTTAATGTGGTGCTTCAACCAAATTTCATTGTACTTTTATTGTTTCCGTGATTAATATATTTTACTGGGTGAAGTCCCTTTTACCCATTTTTTTCAATTGCTCGATAAAACTAGTTTTCTTTAATTACATAAAATATAGAAAAGAATTTGAGGAAGTAAAGTGTGCAAGCAAGCGTGACATTTTGTGTACTATTTCGTAATTTCACAATGTATAATAAAAATCTGAAAACCCTAATTCTTCCTATATAAAGTCGCCTATATAGTAAATGTGTCCAACTTTCTTTTTTCCTCCGCTCAAAGAGTTTAGGCCCTAAAAGGTATAACAAAGTTACCCTCAGTGTCGTACGACAGAGATCTTAAGATCCATTAATAGATCTCAATTTGTACCGAAGACCAAAAAAATGAATCAAGATAGTCATCCATCTTCACGACATGCTCTGTATGTAGGATCTAGGTAAGTAGATACTCGATATCTCTCTATATAGTTAATTTGCACTAGATTTATAAATTTTTATGTTCGTTTTGAGCCGATCGTGTTAGGAGCACATATATATGTTGATTATTTGTATATCTCAAACAATTTTAGGTTTCATACGTGTATTGATTAGATCTATATTTTCAGATAATTGGAAACAACTTTTATATTTTTTAAAGAATTATTTTGCATTATTATATGTCTGTTTTGAATATGAATATGTGTTTGTAACATTATCGTCATTATATCTTTTATATAATTGAAAAATTATAAAATTTTGAGGATTATTGTAGAGAAGACGACCAACAAGATTGCTCAATATTGACATGTGACAGAATCGAGCAATTTGATTGATTAATAAAAGTCAAAATTAGATCTAAAATTGGTCAAATTATCAATTTAGTTTAGTCAACCAAAAAAAACAATAAAGACCACCAAAACACATCTGTCTAAAAAAAAAGAAGAATAAGGTAATTTTCAAAATATTATATGTTAAATATAAAATACGTTATACTCTACCTAACAAATGCAATCATAAAATCCAGTCAATAACTTTATAAAAGAATATATTCTTAAATCCATTTTATGTACTATAGTGTAGTGTAAAATTCTTTATTTTTAATTTTAATGATTTTAAATACTTGAAAATACATCTTAGGCTTTTATATATTTTTAAAGTTTATTATTATTATTATTATACTCAAAACTCTGTATACACACAAGATTATACATATCAAAATAAAAGTACAGAATATTGTTACATGTAAACAAATATACGAGATTTTGACATATCAAATTGTCCAATCGAATATTCTGAATCAAATTAACATGTAAGATACAATTTCGTGAATTACTTTAAATTAAAGTAAAAGCTTTATATTAGGTTTTGGATTGGCAAACAAAATAACACAAACAAGCCAATATTTTTTATTTGCGTATTTCTTTTGTGTGTCATCGAGTATATGCTAAATGAATATGAAACTAAAATCGAGTTTATAATAAGGTCTAAGTTATATAATATATGTAAATTGTTCAATTTAGAAATTATTAATACTGCTTTTGTGACCGAGTAGATAAAAAGCTCATATCTTTTATAAAATTTTGAAATTTTTATAGTCGACTTCTATTGACATGTCATTCCAAGTGTGAAGGTGCGAATTGTATTAGTAACAAAAAATTTTAAATCATATTATCAAAAATTAACAAGTATCATCCGAGCATTAACTAAAATTATCTATAAGTTTCATTAATGTGTATTAGATGTAATTTAAGATTTAAAAAGTTTAAGTTTGATAAAAGTGTTTTACTGTAATAAGGAAACCCAAAACCGAAATCGAATACTTTGGTTGGACTAATAAGAGAGTTCGATTTTAAAATTGAGTCTTATGATTGACCAATAAGAGTCAAAGTTGAAGATGATTTAATCAACACTACGATAATTATGTTTATATATTCATTGTAGGGGAAAAACCATAAAACATGTGTCTAAATTAAAAATAAAGAAACTTAAAAAAGTGGGTGTGGGGTTATAAGTTTTACAGGTTGGACATAAAAGAATGTTATTTTCTGATTGGTTAATATAGTTTACATGTAAATAAAATAATCTAGTCTTAAATTTTAACTTTTATTTATTTTTAATGCAAAATTATCAGGTACTATAATTATAAGCTTATAAATCTAACAAATATTCACCAAACTTCATATAACTGTTTTTAAAAAAACAACAATTATTATTATTGTTGTTGTTATTTATAAATATTATTATTATTAGATTAAATTAACATGACAATCAAAGTTTAAATATGCACGGGATTATAAATATTAAAATGAATGCACATGTTACTGTTATATGCAAATTAATACACGAGATTTATATATAGCAACAAATCATTTAAATATTAGCTTACCATTTAAAATTATCACATATGTTTATAAATGGTCTATAAGATTAACCTTTACACGGGGTTGTAATGCAACAACTCATGATTAATAATTAATTGTCTTCCTATTTAAAGTTTAACTAAAGATATCCAAAAATTTACTATCTTTACAACCCACACGGGTTAAGATTTTAAATACAACTAAAATCATTAGAAGTTTCTTATTTTAAACTAAAAAAAGGTTCCTATCTATAATTGTGTTATATAGTTTAATAACTAAAATAAGGATAACATACTACAGTAAAAAAATATTAAAATGAGTGATACTCATCGTTTCGACACAAGGTCGGTAACCTATAAAGTTAACATGTTCATTTCGTCTTTAATATATGTTTCCTAAATAAGTATGACGGATAAAAGATTTTGAAATAATCAAATATATGAATAAAAAAACTTATACGTTCACCGAAAAAATATATATTAAATATAATTATTAGCTATACATAATCTAAACCCCAGAAATACACGTAATACATACTAACATAACCTTGAGTGTACATATTAGAAAATGATTTCTTAGCTTTTCCTTTCTTACTTTTACATATTCACACATAACTTTATTTGTTGTCCATGAATCAAAATTCAAACTCAATTCAATCCATCAAACAAATAAAAGTATAAATATATTTGGTAACTTATAATTTTTCTACCTACGGATCAACTCACTAGCAACTCAAACCTATTAACTCGTGTCTTGAAAATTACAATCAATACCAAAGCTAAATTGAAACGCCCAAAAACCAAAAAAAATAATAATAATAATAAAAATAAAAAAAATAAAAATCTAAAGCTCAACTGCCAAAAACTGGAGGTCAGAAAACCCCAACGGGTGGTTATGGCCTTTTGGTCATGCCAACCGGTGGTCAAAATACCTTGACCTTTGGTTAAAACACGCTGGTAGCATAAACTCGTTTTCGAAAAATGCCATTATGCTTATCGACAAACATGAAATTCGGAAACATGTTTTATTTATGCTAAATAGCATTTCTAAATACTGAATACATCTTTAAAACATATGGAAACGATTTCTATAAAAGGGCTTTGTTGGGTTTAAATTTGATCAAATTTTCCTTCACCAAGTATTTGACACATAAATTATCCTAAGTCACTAGTCGATAAAATCAAAGAGCTAGTCCATTCTCGATTAAGTCTAAATGTAAACAATGATCAAAGTTTACTCCCGACAAGGATCATCACTATTGATTACTATCGGTTATCTCACAAAGGTATACACCTCATGAGCAACCTCGTAAGAGTTAAAGTCAAAGACCACTTGATATAATCAACCAATGTTATAAAAAGCAGTGGGTCGACCAAAAGAACTCTCTGAGTATCTTCACATATTAGAGTATAAACAACTCCAATATGTTGTATACTTGGGAAAACAATAAGCTTCAAAGAAGACGAAGTCCAAATCGAACAAAACACTTTGTGATCCGATCGCGAGTCACTAACAAAACAAAGACTTACAAACAACCGAGTCTAAATGGACTAACAAATGTCTCTAAAGACTCTGAAAGTCTTATCAACTTAAACCATTCTGAAGATCTATGCAGCCGGACTAGTTAAACACTAATCAGATGATCAAATATATTTAGCAAATACTTGAAATTTATTTGCTAAATATGAAGAAGGATCTGGCTGAACTTCTCAGACACACTACGGCGGGATTAATTGAAGATAAGAAAATCGGAAAAATTCTTGGGAAGATAAGATCTCATCGATAGCAGAGAAAGCAACTTAAATGTACTGCATGCATAAAGTTGTCAGCACAGTAAAGCAACCCTAGCCACACAAGGGCACGTGGACCTAACTTCCAGTTTGCTTCTAGTTCACAAATTACATAATCTCGTAAATACTAACAGTGTATCTCCTTAGTATATAAAGAGAAGATGTTAGAAGTAGTAACCACGGGACTCCACCTCTAGAATCTTCATCCTCTTCTAAGTGGAGTCTTTCCTCTTCATAATCTGAAGAGCATCATTTGTCATTGCTAGGGATAGTATTCCAACTATCCTCGTAAAAGCCTTCACCTTAACCTCTAAGTGAAATTGATACGCTTGTAATGTACAAATGGATATTACTAGTAGTGGCGGTCAAGATTGTGTAAACATGCTTTCATTTCTAATGTTCAACAGTTATTTTCATTTGCTCAAACTATTGTTCATTTTGCAAAAAATATCGGACCAACAAGTGGTATCAGAGCGGTGGATCACTCCCATGATCTAGATCCGTTCTTGAATGACTACCAATAATACAATGTCTTTCTCGAATGAGAGCTAATAACATTCGAACCCGTTCCTCAACAAATCCCCACACAAATATTCCCCATCCTTAACATTCTTGAGCGTCTTTTCAAACAAGATCGGTTACTTCAAACTGTTCTTGTGCGAAAATTAGTTCCATATGTCTTCTCTCAACCCATTTAACAATGGAAGAGAGTCATCGGAGACTATTGATAGGGAAATGCAAAAACGAAAAAGGGGAAGAGGATGCGTCTTTAGGATAGGTACAAATCGTACATCAGGGAGTATTCATATACTAGAATAGTCCTTGTTCCTACACCACCTTAGACGCCAAACAACAAAGGATGAAAATCAATAGTTTTCTCTAAACTATTGTTACTGGAAAGCTTGCTTACATGTACTTGTGAAAATAACAAATCATAAGTGATTTTAGAAATCTGAGTGAAAATTTTACAAATATGAAAAATAACAAATCACAAGTGATTTTACAAATCACATGTGATTTTTAAAGCGAAATTTTAAAAACAAGGAGTAGTGATTGGCATGCCTAATTTTATGCTTAACAAACATCATCATACACTTGGCAAGATCAATGGTAGTTTTGAAGAGAAAAATTATGAAATCCATGTGTCAATCAATGAATGCATTAGGCACAAAATTAGGCAAGATCAATGGTAGTTTTCAGTAACTTGAAGATTTACCATTTGCAAAATATGTTGTTTAAAAAATGAAAAATGGATGAAAGCTAAATGAAGGCCCAGGATTGTTTGTTTTATTTAGATAATTGATTATTGTTGCGGATCTCACCTCTTATCTTGAAAGGTTATTTATCGTGTTTGTAATATTCGTTAATGATTATTGATGTTTCTTTAATAAGTGTATTCTTTTGAAAAAAATTCAGTTCTGGTGGTGCTTCTAAGGGTAAAAGTGTCGCATTAGTGAGGACCGGGAAGGAGGATGAAGTACCATTATCAAGGGTCAGTGATAGTTCAATATTTTGGGTTCTAATTTTACCGTCATAAAAATAAAAATGGGTGTGTTTAGTTGAAGAAAGAAAATCTTTAATTTTGCATGCAGACATGCAAACATTTTTGAAAAGAGAGTTTGTTTTTTCCACTTATGTCTAAAGGTGCACATACATTTGTGAAAAAGTCTGAAATAATTTCTGAAAAAACAAACATTATTGCCTGAGGATAAAATTGTCACAAAAAGTGGTGTGATAAGTAGTTACCATGATGTACAAATCACCAACTTTGCAAAAGTTCAACACTTGTAAAGTCAATTCCAAACATTCAATTAGGAGAATATAGAACTATTTTTTGTAAGTTTGTCATTTTGAAATGCTAGTGATCAAAGGCTCATGACAGAGGAATCTTTGGCATGTATCGTTGGCTTTAAATAAATATAAACAAGAAGGATTAAGAATCGATAAAAAAAAAGTTGAATTTTATGTTTTTAGCTCGTATATAGTTCATTCTATCGGATGTCTTAGTTATGTAATGTTCACAAAAGAGCATATACATTCTTCAGTTTAACCTAACTTGATGCTCACAGTTTCTGATATATGCATGGAATGCTTTGATTTGCAGCCTATTGATATGATTTCGGCTGTCAAAGAGTTTCATGCGTTGAGTAAAGAACATCTTAGCAAACTAATAAAGGATGGTAAAAATGGCAACATTCAATGGACCAAAGCCGATGGTAGCTCATTTGAGGTTGGTATATTTTATATCTAATCATTTATTCATTCGTTAAAAGTTTAAATTATTTGATGTCTTAAACCTTGTGTTTCAGATAAATGTGAAAGACATGGCAAGAAAACTTTCCATCCACCTAGTTGGATATCATATAGCATCCAAACAAGATGAGCAACTGTATAAATATTTATTAGCCGGTGTACGAGTATTGCATACATTATGTGACCTTGCGCCTCACCATAGAGGACTTAAGGAGGTTAGTGATTTTGTTCTTAAATTTGTTTATTTATGTTATCTCTTTTTTCCCATTGGGATTTATGACATTTTCGTAATGTTAGCTTTTAACTTGCTTGGATTTTGTTGTTGTCATAACCATTCCTACCAGTGTTCTCTCTTACCTTATTCAGGTGGAAATTTTGACCCATATACTTATGAACGAGTTGCTTTGTGTTTTATCAAACGCGTCAAATAGGCCAAATAATAACTTTAGCTAAAGGGGACGGGTTGAAAGTAGCAAAAGTATAATTAAATGACACCATTCGTTTTATGAACAAAAACAAAACACGCCATTATTTATCAAAAGTAGATGCTTTAGGAAATACATTTGTATACCCGTTATTTTTCTTTTTTCTCAACATTCCAGTAACTGAGTTTTCTGCTGCAGGTTTTGTTTAAGGAGACGGAGGCATCACGTCAGACGGCTTATTTGGTATCTTCCATGATTTGTTTTCTTCATAATGCTGGAGAGGTTAGCTCTATCGTTTTTACACATTTTTATTTTGGCCAATTATTTTTTTATTATTATGTAGCACTGAAACATAATCTTGGTGATCCAGAAAATTGATGCTTCAAGCGATATGGTCCATTTGCACTCAGCATTGTTGGCTAGCATTTTATATCTGTTCAAATCAATTATGCTCGAACAATGGAAATGCAATGACCCTGCTTCTTTGCTAGCTTTCCTACCTGAGGTGACATCTTATGATCCAAAAATTAGGAGTCAATGATTAATTTTTTCTGATTGCGTTTCATTTTAGCATAGTTTCAGTTTAAAAGATTAGCAAAAAAGAGAAACGGGTCAAATGAGTCACAGTGGTGAAAGTCGTTCATAGTGTATTATTTATGCTTGTAGTAACATGGTTTTTATTCATAGTTTTATTCTGTTGATATAATGTTGGAGTCGCTAATGGTTATACTTATATATATATTTCAGGTTAATGTATTAATGTGTCTAACTTTTCAAGCTGTTGGTTCGGTTATTAAGTTTCTTCAAGTAAAACTGTCTCGCATGCAGTCAAGTGATGATGATGTGTACCATCTCTTTCAGTCCTTTGAGGCTTCTCTACAGTTTCTTTATACACTTTCCCAGGAAGAAATATTTCGCGAACGAGCGATTGATCAGAATAAGGTTTTTAAGGTAAATAAGAATTTTGTATTTGTACCATTATATCTTGTTATTTGCATGAAAGATGAATCTTTTGGAAATTTACATAGACGCTTATCGGATCAGTTTTTACTTGAAAACGATGTATTATGTGTTCCAGTACAACACTCACTCTCTTGTTTTTCAGGTACTATGTGAAGGAGGTGTTGTTCTTAAGTTGGTTCAGGACATCATGAAACTGCCGGAATGCAAAGACTCTTCTCTTACTGCATGCATTTATAGGCTTAAAACAAAAGCTTTATATATCGTAAGTTCAAATTGTAGTTTGCTTATTTTTTAATTGGATCAGTTAATTAATAGCTACAACTCTATTTTCTTTAGATGCTGTATCTTTGTGAAGCAGCAAACAGCTCTTTCTTGAAATTGTCTATCTCCATGACTCGAGGCCTGGATATAGCTAAGTCAACTTTATCTGAGGTTGGCTTTTTATCTTGAGAAAATTCCAATTTGTAGTCTATATAATACCATAGTCCATAGCCATAATCGTGGACATTGCCTACACTCTCATATTGACTGTGAAAAAGTCTTATGTCTTCTTTCATTATCCTTGCATAAATTAGGTTCTTGAAGTGCTAAAGAAGATGTTTTGTGGAGAATTCAAGAATCATCCAAGGGAACTTTGCAGTTAAATGCAATGCGAATAGCAGAAATATTCGCAGATGATATTAATTTCCAATCTTACATAGCACTGAACTTAGTAAGCTTTCTGAAATATTATTTACCTGTGATTCGTTACCATTTATATGCTTACCCTCAGTTTGATCTTCTCTTCAAATTTTGACAATGATCTCAAGCTAATGGTTGATATCATTCTCAATGTGTGACATTAAAACTTGTAAACTGTAACTAGAGGTGGCAATCAGAACACACTTACTTATGCTTGGGTAGACTTCGGTTGAGTATTATTATAAACGGTTCAAATGAGTCGAATAAAAAATATTTTGTAAATGGGAACGGGTCAAAAGGTCGAGAGTAGCCCAAAAGCTATATCATGGGTCAATCCAAGTTAAAGGATTATTGTGATCACATAGTTTCTGTAATCATAAGTCTAACGCATTATCTTATCACAGGTCAACCTAAGCTGACTAACCTGGCTGGTTTCAAACAATACAAAAGTGGCCCATTTCAAACCCAAACCCGTTTAGACCTGACCAATAATCATTCTTCTTTCCTGCTGTGATCATGATGTTGAAATTATGAATGTGTTTTTCGCGTTCATATACTCATAAATGAGCCGATTGGGGTTATGCTTTCTTTCTAACGGGTCAAATTGGCTAAACTAAATAATTTAACTAAAAAAGGTAACGGGTCAAATTGGCTAAACTAAATAATTTAACCGAAACGTGTTTTAACCGATAATTGTTTTGACATTTTGCCCTCAACTTACTGATATATAGCTGTTTTTTTGTCCTAATGTCATTACACGTGTTCATGCCATATTTGAAATTGTTAATGTATGTCTATGACTCTATGCAGACAGAGAGCTTGACCAGAGTCTTTTCACAACAACATAAAGAATTCTTGCGTAATTGGTGTTCATCTGACCATGATCCCATTGAAGAGGATGTTCATTTGCAGTTTGATTCCGTAGCAGCAGCTGGGAGATTTTGGGTGTGATCCCAAGACTAGATGTTTCAAAATCTACTTACAGTACATCTCGTGCTCTACAGTCCCCATATGCACATCAGAAATCATCTTTACTCGTCAAAATTATAGCCAAGCTTACATGTCTTCTTCCTGATACGTGTCCAGGTAAATTATTTAGCCAATTGTTTGTTTGTGGATAGATTTAAAAAATATTTAATGGATCTTATGCATATATATCTGCGGTTACATGTTTGTCTAACTAGAGGTAATGGGTCATTTTAGTTTGGGTCAACACATGTGGGGACTAAACACTTTTTCACCTCTTAGTAGTTTTATAAAAAAATTATCATGATTACAAAAACGATATAAACTTGTATTGATTTAACCGAAAACCATTTGAGATCAAACTCAACCCAAATTTTAACCTTCTCGTAAGTTATTGCATCAAATTTTCCACCTTTAGTTATCACTCTCATTTAGCATGTTCTTGAACAAGATCTATGGTTTAATCTGCAGGCGATAAGGGTCTTCTGGTTAACAAGTTTTTCCAGAGCTTGCAAATGGAACATCCTAACTTACCAAATGGAGCTGCATGCAGTAGTGGTGAAAGAGCAGCTGTCGCCTTTAAAAACCTGCGTAACTATCCATTTCAACGTTTTATCTAATTGATAGAAAATCAATGCTTTTTGGTTATATAACATTTGTATATTGCAGAATCATTTTTGGCTCACGCAGGATCTTTGGTTCCTGAGTACAATATTCAGGAGGATGTGAATCATCTTAGGTAATGGCTTTTAAGTTCCTAAATCACCCAAGCTGGTCGGTTAGGCGGTTGGGAAATGGGTCAAGATGGGTCAGGTGAAATGGGTCTGTTTTAGTATGGTTCAGTTGACACACAAACACTTTGTCTCAATGTATATTTGTTCATTACAAATTAATATTGATTACAAAAATATTATTATTACAGTAATAATCTAAAACTTAAATGAAATGATTTATAAGGTTGTATGAACTAATATAGACTTGAGGCATTTTAGCTAAAAAAAACTGTTGACCAGTTTTAGATAAAACACGACCCAGTTTGACCCGTTCAGAAGTACATGATTTGCAATGGGTAGAACACCTTACGTTTTATTTCCTTAACCTATATAAATAAAAAATGTAATAAAATGCTATCACTATTCCAAATATGAGGTGATCATATTGGCTCTAATATAATCGGTATTCAGTAAGATGGACAATGGTCACAACAAATTTATCTCTTTGACTTTTGAAAACTCGTTCTTAATTGGAAAATTGAACCTTCAAGGGTATATCTGTATGTTATAAAGATCACTGTCACTAAATGTATTTAATTTCCTTTGGTTTGTGTAGTCTGTTCATTAAAAAGTTGGAGGCATTACTTGCTCCTCAAGATTCCGTCAGCCACCTTGTCAAGGTACAGAATTAATACAATAAATATGTTTACAAAAAATGGTTTGATGTATGGATCTGTTTTCTTTAATGGAATAAATTAGGACGATGTTGAGTATGAACTGTTCAACCCATTTGACCTTTTTTCTTATTAGCTAAATATTTATTGATAGTGTTATGTTACATGTTTGAAGGCTTAGCACTAAAATGATGACCCGCATTGACCCATTTTAGCCATGGTTAGGTCATTCTTATCTTTTGGATTCATGTTAAGCTACTATTGTCATAACTAAAATGCATGTTCAGGTCACCCATATGTTTGGCAAAAATTACAAATGGAAAAACTGTAGCATTACTAATATACTCTTTAGCTAATATAATGGAATAAAACAAGTTTTTGTAAGTTATAGTACCGACTATGCCCTTTTAGGAGGTTGTATTACTAATACAATTGTAGTGGTTGACTCTCACTTTTAGGTAGTCCATAGTAGAGGCAAATGCTCATAAATGAAAACTTAACATCAGGCCATGGAAGTATCATTTTGCTTACGTTATGGCCAATTGCCACCAAAAAGTTTTAAAAAAACACTGATAATGACCAAAGTATTCACACCGTTAATCTATTTAAACAAAACCAATTTTATTAAGTTGCAATGCCAGATTATAGCCTTTTAGGAAATTATATTACAGATATAATTGTAATGGCTGACTTTTTTTTTAGGAGGTTCTTGATACAAGCGAATGTCCATTGCATTCACCTATGGTCAAAGTAAATAGGTTGATTTTGGTGACAATGTTGATGATCATTCTGAAGATGTGGTGATGGAAGACAATATAGAAAATCAACACATTGGAACATTGGTCACTATACCACAACAGGGTAAATTTATCCAAAATGCAATTTATTTAAATCCATTTATCTCTGTAACTTTTTTTTCATTCGTTTTTGTTTATTCTCTGCAATTTTATCAAGATTGTACCAAGAAACATCGAACCAAATTTTATATATGTTTTTACATAGACTACCAACATGCCTTTTTCGTTAAACTTGTTTTAGTTATACAATAATTTTTCTTTTTGTACATTTCAGTCATTAAAGATGCGATTTGTCCCATTTGGGTCATTTTGTAAAGCAAAAAACCATTAATCAACCGAATTTTAAGTTTTGATTCTTTTTATATAAATATGTTAAATTTATGTACACAAATGTTACAATTATGTATAATGTGAAAAGTTGTATAAAAGATACTTAGATTATGGGTTACAAAATGACTCAAAAGGGAGACAAAAGTATGTTCTAGTGACTGAGATGTACAAGAAATAGAAAAAATGGCGAAAACGAACAAATAAATAAGTTGGTAGTTTATGCCAACAAAACCCAATTAATAAATTTGTATTAGTCTGCGGTTAATGATTAAATAACAACAAATAACAATGTTATAAACTCAGATGGATCCAGTATGCGGGTCAAAAATTCTTTTGGTAGAACAGCAATTGCTGAAGTGGATCCACAGGAAGAAACGGTGAGAAGAATGCACAGTGATGAAAAACCGCGAAAGAGAAGGAAAGGGGGCCTTATGAATGAAATTCAAATCGCCATGATTAAAAATGCTTTAAAGGATGATCCTGCTATGCATTGGAACGCTGAAACTCGAAAAGTTTGGGCGGATAAATTGAGTTCACATGTACGTGAGAATTATTATTTTTTATGAGTTATTACTTCAGTTTTCCCACAATTTCTTGAGAAAAAATTTCTTTTGCAGGGCTCTAACATAACTTCTAAGCAGTTAGATAATTGGTAAGAAAGTCTGACCCTTTTTTGTTGATAAGAGCATTGTTTCTTGTATCTATATGTTCCCCTGTTAGATACCATATCATATAGTGGCTAGTAAAAAAACTAAAGTATATGGAAGTTTAAAATCACGTACATCCATTAAGAATCCAATTTCTAGTTACCGGTAGGATTTTCCACGTCTTATACTAACGATTTTTTGTAACTGACAGGTTAACTTACCATAAACCTAAACTAGCACTAGCACTAGCACGTGCAGCTGCTAAGGATGGTGGCACTGCTTCACCTACCTCCATGGGACCCACCACAAATATATCAAGGCCCCCACCACTTTGAAAATTTGTGGCCGTGAAAGTTCAAAGACTGTCACTGATGTTTCGCCCACAAGTTCTTCCAAACATGAGCATGGACAATGTGTTATGCTTATATAGATTAGAAAGGACAAGAGATAGCAAAGGGATGATAGTTTGGAAGAAACTTGGAGGAATTAAAGTTATGTGTTGTGGAAGTCAATGAGCTTAAGGTGGCTAAATGTACTGAACTTCCACACCTGTGTGATGCTACAGGCACTAGTTTTGCTCAGACGGAAATGATTCTGAGCATAATGAGGGTGTTGTGGGATTCAGTAAACTTCTCTTGATCCAGCAGGCCTAGATTAGGCTTAACCTATCGTTTGAGTTTTTTTTTTTTTTTTTTTTTCATTGTCTATACAGTGTGGGTTACCGCTGGCCGCAAGGCCTTTGGTAATTCTTTTATTAAAAATAGTATAACATAGTTGTTTACCTTTGGGTAAGACCCGTTTAGTCGTTTACTTATGATTTGGTCAATTTGAGTTGCATTTTATCTCATATGTATATGTGGGTCAGCCCAACCCCACCTAGACCGTCCTTTTTTTATCCATACTAAAAATGACCCATTACCCAACCCATCCGGCATGTCCAACGTGCCATCTTTACCTTGTTGTGTTACGGTTGGATGAGAGGACATTCATGTCCTCCCAAACGCAGGCCCCCTTTTTCTCATTTCGTATAAACTAAAAAAAGTAACTCCTAATACCGTCTTCCACGGGTTATGGGTCCCAATACCGTCTTCCACGGTGTATGGGAGAGGTTAAGACGTAGACAGCCATAAAGGTGGCCTTTAAGGGTGTTAACTACTTGATCCAACCTTGCTCTTAATATGTTGCTGTTCAACTAATGGTCCCTGTCGATACTGGTGGCCTTCAAGGTGTTTACTCTCCCCAGCACTTCAGTTAGACGAGTTGATTAATTGATTTTCTAAAAGCTCTCTTGTTGCTTTATTATCAATCAATGTTAAGTTAGGCCTCTAGAAGTTTGAGTTGGATACTGTGCATGAACTTATGCCGATTATTGAATATTTTTGCAACATTTACGATCTCCTAATAGTAGTACATAACACATCAAACATTAGTTATTAGGAAAGTAATGAGACCATAAAATAGTACATAATTCTTTCTCCTGATTTATGTGTTTGAAAGATGTATTCTTATTTCTGCGCAACGACAAGTATAACGTGTTTAAGGTGAATAATGGCTGTGAAGTTGAACTTCCATATTATTGCAAAGGATTATGATAGCAGTAATATTCCAAGTAATTTAGTCAAAATATTCATATGTAAATATTGTATGCAAATTGCACCGCTTTATAAATCTCGAAAAGAACATGCTAGAGTCAGCTTCCTGTTCTCTATACTGTAAAGAAGAAGAATTCTTCTATAAAATCGCAAGTACGTTTTGAGAACATTATAGATACAAACTATCTAATGTCACAAGTAACACACATCTTCCCACAACTACTTTTTCATTTAGTTGGTGACTTTTGAACAAATACTTCAAGCTCAAATGTACAAAAGCCAGACCCATCAAGATATGGTAATCCAGCCCAAACCAGATAGCAGACTATCCTATAACCAAAGCTATATGTACCCTATAGATATATCAGTTGTGATTTTGTTGAACGATCCGGACTCTGATCCCACCCCACGATTATATGTAATTAATCCAATATAGTCAAATCGGATCAGCAATCAAATATATGCAAGTGAGTTCCTGTCACGATTAGGTTGAGGTCGGCCCTGGTAGGAGTCGGCGGTCTTTGATTATTAAGCTCCTACAACATGGAAAATGGATGATAAGTATTGTATTCACAAGTTCACAAACAACTGTCGCTTAAACTTGGATTTGGTTTTCCATCCAGAAAGTGAGTGGAAAGGATTTATTACTGTAAATCTCAACGGTTAGATGAGCCTGGAGTCAATCACAATATATTTTTATTAACGCCAAAACTCATTTTATTCAGAAAACTGGGAAGAAAAAAAATAAAAAAAAAATTACTTTTGTTCATATATAAAAATTTGAAGACTAGACATGTTTTGCACAACTCCCAAAGCATATCAAAAGTTACCCATTTTGACATATTACCAAGCCCACAAAATTTGCCATCCTTACGCTTTTTAAAAGATTGAAAACAAATTTCTATGACTTGTAGAGAGCTTACGGAATCCCAAATTTTTCATGATATTCACTTTTGTGTTTAAAAGTTGATATATAAACGCTACCTGCATCCAGGTGTCGTCTTGAACATGTTCTGGAGACCTTTCTGGTGAGTTGAGTGGCGGTGGCAATGGATGAATCAGTTTCGGAACAATAACTAGTCCTCTGCCAACTACTAGTAAAGCTCCAGCATTGTTTGCAGTCCCTGAATGCAGTTGGCACAATTAGAATAAGTCTGGTTTCAATTTTAAACAGTTTAGGAAAATATGACAGTCTATAGTTACCCTCCTTTTTTGACGACTTGACAGATATATTTGTTCATTTGCATTTCATTAAAGGGTTTTGTTTTGCATATAAAATCAACCCACTTTTTCATTTGTAACCTTTTAGTCATTGTACTTTTTTTTTTACATATGCATCACTAAAAATGGCTTTGGGTCCCGTTTGTGTCATTTTGTCAAAAAAGCCCTAAAACTGTCTTTCAAACATGATAAATTACATATGAAAATGTTAAGTTTATGTATAAAGATGATCTATTCATCATAATGTTAAACTTCATATAAATATGTTAAGATTACAGATCAGAAAATAATCCAAACGGGACACAATAGTTGAATATTTTGTGGGATGAAGGGGATAACATGTAAAGGTAAGGCGTACCACAATAGTTGGTGGCAGAGAAAAGGGTAATCAACTGGCCTTGGGCAAATCTTTCGAACCCATCCATTACACATTCATGTGCTCTGATAATCATTTGAAGCTTGTTTCTCTTACAAAAGTCTGTAACTCTGTCAGGCTGCAATAAGTAAGCACAACGCATTACCATCTGACTCTAGAAAAATAAGTCAAATCTTTTAAGTCACAGCTTTGACTTATCTTTTTTTACTTGGATAATTGCATGCATATTATAAAACGGAAATTACTTTTTATAAATGAGTAACACATACCCCAAAAGTGACGAGACCGGGTCCCCTAGCATTTGGTCTTAGACCTTCCACACTATCGTTTTCTGTGGGATCAGACCTGCCAAAAGTAAAAGAAATAAAACAGCGTCTCAAAAATGCCTTGAAAAAAGAACGAAAGCAAGGATTGAACAAGAACTTACCATAACAAATCCATTAAGATAAGAGATCCAGCATCCATAGTTATTGGTCTCTCTATGTTCTCTATCTGCTCAACTAAATTTATTGATCTCCCTATCCCGCCGTGCATACATATTATTTTTTTCTCAATGAGTGCTGCAAGTGGAAGATGGTTAAACAGTTGATTGAACCTCGTCCATGCCCATATCCCATCGTTCTCTCCCTATAGATTATACAGCAATCATTAGACACTAAAAACATTCACAAAGAACACTAAATAATAAAGGTGCATAATAGGCAGGTCGGACAGGTTGAGTAACGGGCTAACTCGGATTCGGGTGGGAATGGTATTTCTTATTGAGTCGGGTTGGGCTGACCGCAAAAACTTTTTACCTTTTTTATTTTAAGTTTTGGGTTAAAAAAATTGATTTAGGTCTTATACATTATAAATTAATACCAATTTGCAATTCAACTTTTTGAGTTCTCCAATCCTAACCATTAGTGAAAAAGGAATCTCAACTTATTTACACCTAACTGGGTCAAAATTGCCACCTCTATTCCAAATGAAATTATCACTCATCAATTACCATTCTTTCAATGCATTCAAGACGGAAACCAAAGAGTGCATTTATGTCAGCAGCCTCATGATTCCCACGTATCAAATGAATATTCTCAGGATACTGAATCTGAAAAAAAAAAAAAAAAAAAAAAAAAAAAGGAAGAAAGGGTTATGAAAAAACATCATAACCAGGGTTATAAGTTGCAACTTGCAAGCATACCTTTAGAGCAAGAAGTAAAGTTATCGTCTCCAAGCTATGTTGTCCTCGATCAACATAATCACCAAGAAATAAATAGTCAATATATCTGAAAGGTAGAAAATATATTATTGTAAGCCAAGTTAAATCTAGGGAACAAAAGTGCTAAATAGTTTCAAATTTTATGCACAATACGTTATGTCTCCAGCAGTAGAAGGAGACCCATATTCATCAAATAACCGCATCAGATCACCAAACTGTCCATGCAGATCACCAAACACTTTGATTGGAGCTTTCAACTGAAGAACTGTAGGCTCGTGCAAAAATATTTGCTCTGCAGCATAGCAAAGTTCTCCCACTTCATAAGCATCAAGGAAAAACCTCCTGTTAGCAGGTGGTTGCCAGTTCCGAGGCCTAAGCAAAGTAGATACGACCTGAAACAAGTACGTGTAATAATCTAGAGTTGCCATAAAATGTCGCGTTCTCTACTAAAGAATATAGAAAAAGAACTGCACGGATAGTAAATCGAGCATCAAGCTTTTCCAATGATGACATAATCTAGCTTGAACTCGAAAAACAACTTTGAAGGAAGACAGTTGAGCCGAGATGTAGTTAACCTTTAAACACATGTTATAATTTTACCTTTTTATGCAAGCCTTCAGGTGACCTTTGCCTTATGAATTTTTTGGTGGGATGTGACATGTTTTGAGTAGGAATCGTTCGTCTACTCTCGTTTTCAAATTGATCCAAGGATAATTGCCTTACCAACCCACCAAGGTTTCCTACAGTTTCTTTAGCAACCACGACCTGCAGCATATAAACACCATGTTTCTTTATCCAAAAAAATGAGTCTAATACTTGACTTCTAAGATCGAGAATGCATACAGCTCTTGGGTGAAGTCTAACGTCTCCCTCTGTATCACTGCCCTGTGAATTGGTCCCTGGAGTTAGTGAGTCATCTGAGGCTCGTGTTTCTTCAGGTTTTACAATATGTGCCTGTGCAGCTTGCCACACAGCATTAGCGGCCTCAGCTTCAGCTGCAGAAGCTTCCGCTAGCAGCTCCATAGATTCTTTGTTCATGCTGTAAAAATAAATAATAAAGCGTTATCATACAAAAAGAAAACACGTGCTTAGGGAGTGTTTGGATATTATCATTAGATCATATTGAGTATCAGAATTTTGTAGAAGTTGACCTAGGACTCGTCACATGTGAGTTGCTTTCCGGTGTTAGCATAGGAGAATCAGAATCAGGCAAATTCTCGGCTATAAGGAAATCATCTAGCAATACATCTGCAGTATACACAAATAATACCACGTCATTAGATTTCCACTTCACAAACCATTTGTGTTTATACTTGATCTAACATTAACTAATGATAAACTGATGAGAAAAGGGTAGTCTTGGAACTAGCAAATTTTACCTCCCCTAAGACCACCGTATATGTATATGTGAGCACCAATAGATGAAGCAGCATGTCTACAACGACGCATGAGTTCCAAAGAAGGATCGTCAATTTGGCTCTTGTTATTGCTTGAAGAAGTTACGATGCCATGTCTGTCTAACCAAACTCCGGCCGCAGTGTCCAAGACTGTAAAATGTAAAAGATGTTGCAAAAGATATACGCTTTTCTTCATCATGTTGATTGAATTCATGTTTTTTGTACAATAACAATTGAATAAAAATTAACCTGCAACCACTGCTTCACCATCTACTGCTCGTCCTCCCCTAAGAACACCTCCTGTAACATGCAATCTAGCACCAACAAAGACCTGATAACCAACAAAATAATTTTGTAAATGAGTAGGGAATATAGATGAGTGTAGTAATATAAAAGACCTGAAGCATATCAACCATAACAACTCAAAAATCAGAGATAGTGAAAAAGAAGTCCTCCTGATAACAAAAGGAACAAAAAAAAAGCAAATATATTTTGCCTGCAGTCATTAATGGTGGCAGTTATAACCATTCAAGCTACTAAATTTTTAGATCTAACGGGTCAAAAGGGTAAAATTCAATGTCATATGGGTTGTGTTGGTCTCACCCGAATTGTATTTAAATGCTTACGTCCACTTTAATGACTTTATGAAAAAATAGATTAGCACTTTCAAAGATCTCGTAATCATAATTTATAGATTGTTTATTCATAAATTTCAAGAGAATAGACACAGAGTTGCTTTGCCGCCAAACCTGTAACCTAATTTGGCCATTTTCCACCATTAACATTCATGGTTTTACTTCCTTTAGGTAGGGTAGTGGGGCTGGGGATGGTAGATTAACTTTTGGAGTGTATTCTTAAAAAATATAAACCAATTTCTAAAGACATACTTCAAATGAAAAACTATTACTTACCGCAGCATGTTGGTACCTTGGTGAAGGTGAAACTCCAGGTGCGAGTGTCCATTCCCATTGACCATTCATATGCATAAGCAATCCATAAGCATCTGCTAGTGGCTGCAGATGCATATAGATTCAGTAAAAATGATGTAGTTTAACAATAATATAAAATTTGTCAAGGTATAGAAACAATTAACAGTCTGAACAGGTTTATATTGGTTTGTTCAACCTTCCTATGTTTTGATTGCTCTTTAGTTTGCTTAGGATATTTCAAATTCCATACTAATAGCAAACAAAAGCTACTTCAAAACTAAGATTTACATATTTTCAAATAGTGCTAAGCCTAAGCAATAAGAATAAGGCATACTGTTCCTGAGATGTCTCTTCCCCACAAAGCAGAAACATGCCATCTGAACGGGCACTAGCAGTCGATACCTGCACAGTGTAAGATGCATACAGTAGAATAAGAATACACAAACATAGGACAAGGATATTGATGGTCTGCTTAAGGCCTTATAAATCAGAAAATTAATCTCAAATATTTCAGCGTCATTCGTAGATAAACAAATGCCACTAATTTCATGAGAGAAATGACCTGCTGAAGCTTTAATAATCTATACATGATAAAATTTCATACTTACATTCTAGCAGAAGGTTTATCACCTTCTGGATTTAGTTTCTGCCAAACATACGGTTTTTGGGCTGTATCCAAAGCCCAGGCATCTGAAAGCACTTTCTTTCCTATTAGGAAAAAAATATGTCTTCTGTAAGTCAATACACTAACTGAAACATGGCAGCTTTGTTCTAACACTCAACAAACTCACCATCATTTCCGCTAACACATACAAGGTAACGCTGGGCTACCAAGTCCATCACATGGCCATAACGAGGACCAGGACCCTCCCCCCGAACAACAACCCTGCACTCCACAAACCAAACCAATACTCCATAAAACTACTAACAGCACCAAACGTATTTAGCTACAACCACTATGAATGCAAATTTACCTGTGCCATTTGTATTTGTCATTGGTTAAGTCAAGCACGTAGAGATCATCTGTCGAATGCCCAGTTGGACCTATCCCACCCTAACGACACACCACAAGTATATCAAAACTCAAAACAAAACCATTAACACTTATCATCATAACTCGACTCTCTAATAGTAAATCACCTGAAATACAACCATTGCTCCAACGGCAGCTGCCGCATGAGCAGCCCTGGGTGAAGGCGGCTCCCCAGCCGGCCAAATCCTAAAAATTCCCACAAATTCCGAAACCAAACACAATAAACAATGAGACATTTAGTTTAAAATGTATGTAACTTGCCACAAAATTATTTAGCATGTATCAATCTAATTTTTTACCCATTAAATACCCCAACTGCTTAATCTTCCTATTAGTACACTGTATAGGAGGATTAGGTCGTTGGTGTATTTAGGGGGTGTTTGTTAAAGCTTGTATGTGAGCTTACGAGCTTATTGGATTTCGGCTTATATTTCATGATCCTTAATTTTTCGCCTTGTTTTGAGACATATATAAGTTTATTACTTTGGAATAAACTTATATTAGCCCATAAGTCTCAAAATAAGCCGAAAAATTAAGGATCATGAAACATAAGCTGAAATCAAATAAGCTCGTAAGCCCACATATAAGCTTAAACAAACACCCCCTTAATATACAAGCTAAAGAATTTTGTGGCGCGGCGTGATTATGTCGAAAACATAGAAATGAGGTAGAATGCAAACAACCTGGTCCATTTCCTAGTAAGGACATGAAACACATGTACCGAATTCGTGAAACCATCTAAACCTATAACAACATTTTAACAATTCATTAACTAAGTTGTAGATAACTAAACGAATTCTAAGTAATGAAGGAATATATATAAAATAAATAATTACGTATTCCAGGGACCACAGAGGAGGGCCACCACCAATGGAAGTAGCCCCACCAAATAAAATAAGGCGTGGACCCTGCGTCTTGGTCTGCGCTACGGCCGTAAGCGTATGGCGCAGCGCGGACCAGGCGCGTCGTCTTCGGTGTCCCATAGACTTTCTAATGGGTGGTATGTAGGAGCTGGCTGTAGCCATGGTTTTGAACCCATTAAACCACCAAAATTCACAAGAGTTTATAAAAGTGGTGGTGGTGGCGCGTGGCTGGAAGAGCGGAGGTTTAGGAAGGGGAGTTTGAATAAGGAAGATCAGGTGAGTGAGTTGAAAGAAAGAGTTTGAGTTGGGTAAGTGAATGACGTGGCTATAGTACGTGTACTTTGGGTTTGGGATTTACTTTCAATGTACTTTTCTATATTTTGGTAGGCGCATTGTTTTTAATTTTAGACGCGATGATGGGTACATTATAAATCGTGTAATGTGTTAAATTTTCTAAGATTATAATGCGTTATCGTTAGATATCAAATTGGAGCAACTTACGAAAGTCTTATTCTATTCTATAACTTTAAAAATTACAGCGTCTAAAGCAAGACACTTTCCTATGAGTTTTATGGATTTTAGTTAAGTTTATTATAATTAGTTCACCAAATATACAAGTGATAAAGCTTTTTTTTTTTTTTTTTTTTTTTTTTTATTTATTTATTTATTTATTTACTTTTAGTTTTAATTTATCTATGACAACTAATAAAGAATCAAAAGCTTTAAAGTTATGTTTAGCAAAACTCATATATAAGTTATAAAAAAGTTGTTTTAAAAATATTTATAAAAACTAGAGCTGGAGAGTGCCTTTTGGCGGGAGGACTTTGGATGACCTCTTTAATCTAATCAACCTTATTGGGAATGTCTCTTTGTCAGAGGGGCTGATGACAAATGCGTCTGGTCGTTTCATGCTTCAGGGTGCTCTTAATGTCAAGACCCATGCAAGTATGATCCAAGATAAAATTCTTATTGATTGCAATCTTGGTAAGCATCATGTGTGGAATTCTTGGGTTCCTATGAAGGTCAATGTTTGTACTTGGTGTGCCTCTCTTGACAGGCTTCTTACTCGTGTGAACCTTGCGAGTAGGGGAATTGCTTTACCTTATAAAGTGTGTCCGCTTTGCGAGCTTGAAGATGAAACAATTGATCATTGCCTTTTCAACTGCTCTAAGGTGAAAACTATTTGGCGCAAGGTCTAGAGCTGGTGGAGGATTGATATGAGGTCTTCGTTGACCCCTCTTTCGATGAAAGATGTGGCTTCTGGTAATGTTTTCTTTTCTGGGAATCCTAAGCTCTCTAAAGTTCTCCATGGTGTTTATCAAGTGGTGGTTTGGTGGTTATGGAGTTGGAGAAACATAGTTTGTTTCTATCCTACTGATTCTTTGCATGCGATAAAAACATAAGATATCTTCCGCCATTCGAGTTGTCGTTGCTTTGGATCTCAAGAGATGTTCTATGAAGTCATCATTTGGAGTGGTTATCATATAGTTTTTTTGTGTCCCTTGTCGTTTATTTATGTAACCATAGGTAAATTTCGCATTTTATTAAATTAATATAATATCTAACGAAAGGATACTTATCCTTTTCTACATACAATTTTTTTTTCTCAAGCGTTATCAATTTATTTGGTCACAACCTCTAGCTAATGTGACGTAACTCACATTATCAAACATCCTTATATGTTAAACTATAAAAGTTTTAACTTTTATTTACCACTTTACGCTATTCGTTAACATACGATTTTTAAACGTACAAACTAAACGTTTGTTATTCATTAGAGTTTTCACGAAACCCTAATTTATTCCAAACAATGATTTTACAAAATCAAATCATAAAAAAAATGAAGTACAACATTTTATACCTAGAGTACAAGTCTTTCAAGCTTATGTACAAGTGTTAATGCACAAACCTAAAACCTTTACTTTTATTTATTTACACTTAAACTAAACCAAATTAGCATTTATTTAAAACAAACTAGAAACCCTAACTAAGTATCTTACACCTCTACACTCTAGGTACAACACACTAAGGCCTAGGTACAACCCTTTTAAGCATAACGCCCCTCTTTGTTACCCTTAGTTCGAAATGAACTAGGTCCCAACCACTTAGTTTCCTACCCATTACTTGTAAATCCCCTAACCACAAATGCTTACTTGCTCCATGAATTTACACATCACTTTGTTACCATGAGGTTTTACCCAGTCAAGGTTGTAGGTAAAACTCTTGGCGAGGTTTTACCACACCATCCATGTCCCCTTAAAGCCACATGGAGTCTCCATATGTATTGCAACACATCAACTTGTCCCTCTTTTACTAGACAAGGTGACTTAGCACATTGTGAACTCTTGCCTTCCACACCTATAAATAACGACCCTCCCTCCTTAGCATCATCATCACACGCACCATATAACACTTCCCATACTCATACATTTTGAAATTTGACCCTAAGTAGTGTAAGGAAAGGTTAATCTAGAGCTTTGAAGGTGTGGAATTATCTTGGAGATTATTAGAAGCCATTAGAGGCTTTTCTGGTTTAAATGACTCATCATTTGTAAGTGTTCCCACTCTTTTCTTTAACCATTTTACACATCTAATATCACTTATTTAGGGTAATAAACTCATAACATGTAAAACTAAAGTTAGAATATGGTTTTGTATACTTTACGTAAAATGCGCACATACATGATAACCTTTTGTTTTGTGGTATTGGCTAAGGCAAAAACTATAAAGATTAACCATTAAGTAAGTTACATGATCAGTAATAAAAACCTAAACCTAAGTCTTGAGTCCTCACAAACTTTAAAATACTTTTTCTGCTTTTTGGTCTTGACGCCAAAACAGGCCAACACCCCTACTTGCGCCCTATTTTTCCACATCGGGTTAAAGGTATTAGGGCCAACCAAAGGACCTTTAAACACCACCTAGGACACTCTAAAACGCCCTAACACGGTTGAAAAGCCTTAGTGTCATGCATAAAAGCGCCCTACTTTAGAGCCATATGTCCTAAAACCAAAAGCCCATATACATCGGTCTTTGGGAAAACTTGTGATTTTTAATAAATTCGATCTTAAACTACCCTAGAAACATTGAAAATGAGTTAAGTAACATGTCACAAGGTTGCATGCAAAAGTTATAAAGTTGTAAGGATTGAAAAGCAGATTTTCAATTTGTCAAAACTAACCTAAATAGCCCTTTTCAATAATTAATATCTCGCTAATTAATGGATTGTAAAATATGAGAGTTACACCGTTTTAAAGAGCTCGCTACAAGGATTTTAAAACTACAAGAGCGTCTTTAAAACCCTTGTGGTCTCTTTTATAATCAATCAAAAGAAGGTGACTCGTAAAGATTTTCATAAATAACTCTTGCATGCACTTTTCAAAATTTGAGTCTTATGAGTTATAGGATGTTGAGAATGACTTAAATGAGTTAATTAACATATTGCGATGTCCCTAGGTTACACCGTAAAAGTTAATGGGTCAAAAATGGATTTTCCTTAAAAGCGGCGTGGCAGTGACCATGTTCACGGGCTTGTTTCTCTCTAACCAAAGATAACTAGAATGCGAGACCTATACCTTTTTGAAGGGCTTACAGCAAAGTGTTTAAAGGATCAATTACGTCATAAAAATATTGGCTTGCCTCGCGTGAAATTTGTCCTCATTTGGGCTTGTTGTCGCCAAAACCAACACTTTTTAAATAAGGCACCTAACCCCCTACTTTGGGAAATTATTGCGACCAAACTGTAAGAGCTTAAGACTTCTAGTTTGAACCATTAGAAATGCCACCCGACAAACTCTTGAAGGGATCAAGAACATAGTAAAAACCTCTTAAGGCCTCGCTTATATTTACCATTACTTTTGTCGATTTAGGCCTAAAACAAGTAAGCTTTTCTTATAAAACTACAAGGATAAAAATTGTAATTTTTGAAAGATAAAGTTTTCTTGGGCTAAAAATATAATTTCTTCAAAGTTAATTGTACAAGGGCTTATTTTGTCAATAACCCATAGTTGAGGTATAAAGTGTCATTTTGAAAGTGCAAGGGTAAAAGCGTAAATATTCAAATTTGTAAAATATAACATTTGAAACATATCATATTTAACAACTTGGGTTTCGATAAAACTTATTAACAATCATCCGAGCCATAAAAATAAGTATGATAAGTATTACTAATTTTGAAGAGACTTCATGTTTACCCAACTATCGATAAAGCATTATCATCGCATAAACTTGAACTCGAATACTAAAACATGACATACCAACTCGGTCATGAGTCGGGCGGTTTATTCACATTACTTAATTTTTTCCATCCGGACTACGGTAACACGAGGTGAGTTCATAGTCCCACTTTTACATAATTTTTCAAACTCGTGAGGAGATACATGCTACAAACTCGAACACAAGTATTTTTACGTATGCTATCTTGGTGATATTGCCTAAGTACTTCTTTGCCACTAAAAGTCCTCATATCATGAACCATTAATCACTTGCGAGTGAGCGAATATAGTGAATAGATCTATTGGCGGTTGGCGCCCGTTTGTGTTAGCGGATAGGTAACCAAATGAACTTTATTTGAGAATACTAGGAGAATGGCAAACTCCTACGGAGGGCATTGTTGCTCGCATCATACTATGATATACGTAACTTACGTCATTATTATGACTTGTTAGTGTTAAGGTTTGCGTGTCATGAGACTTAGGGCGATATCTTGTCTTTGCAATATTCGATTTTACTCTTTTGTTTACCTTGTGTTCAAGCGATTATTATACAAACACTATGGATTCACTCAACCTTTGTGTTGACATTTTTAGCATGTTTATCTCGGGTTCATAATTTACGAGGATGGCACGGAGGGCACGGATACTCGAAGGCTATATTATCATTCGAAAACTTATTTAATAAACTGTAAAACCATCGGGACCTCATTTTGTAAACTCGATATTTATATAAATCGAATGATAAATCTTTTAAAACGACTCAACTAGGGTTCGTTTCTATTGATATAATTGTTGTGCCATGAAGTAACACCCAACTTGAAGTCCGCTGCGTATCACGAAATTGGGGGTGTTACAATTTAGGGGTCTATTCATATTGCTTGCGTTTCTTGTTTAGGGTTTTGTACATATTTTTTGTGTTTCTAATATATTTAGTTTTTCCAAAAAATAATAAGTAAATAAATAAATAAATATTATAAAGATGAATGTTTTAAAGACACTTTTGGGATATTTTAGATTGTGAAACTTTAAAATAAAAGTTATCTCGTCTTGATTTTTTTTTCATTTTTTATTAGCATCGATGTTAAATTATTGATGATCATTTTACCTTTGGGCTAGGACATTTGATGGAAGTGACATGAGTTTGAAGATTCATAGACCAAGCCATTAACAAAATATTTGTAATTTGGTAATTTTGATGTTTCAGAGTTTTATATGAGTTTCGATAGAAATACATCACGAGTCTGAGTACACACTTATAATAGTTAATTAGATTGATATCGTTATGACAAGGTGTGGGGACAAGGGAATTGTAGGGAATTATATTTTGTAAAAGCAGTTTAAGTATGTTTAAGTCTGTTTAGTGTTAAGTAAGTAAGCGTAAGTAAGTCAGTTGGTAGTTAAGTGCGCGTTACTAATGAAGTTAAGTCAGCGAGAACTAATAGTTGATTGTTAAGTACATTTATGATAAAAGCAGAATAGTTTGTTAGAGTTATATTAGGTGTGGAAAACTAGAAGGGGGTTGAATAGTTTCTGATTAAAATTCGTTTTAAAATATTTAGATCAACTTATGTCAATCTATTTATATGTGTAAGTTGGACGTTGATAGATAGATATGTAAGTATGTAATGCAAAAGGTAAATAGTAAGAAACACAAAACCACGACATAAGTATTTATAGTGGTTCGGCTAAAATGACACCTTCCTTGCCTACTCCACTCCCGAGTCACCTACTCCGAGAGTTCGTAATCACTACACGACACAACTCCTTATGGCGGAGAAGCCTTCATGCGTCGCCTACTCTTTTTCGGTCTGAGGCTGAACACGGGTTCTTTCACAGGTAGAACCACACCTATCACAACATCGCTATACTTTATCCGGTGCAAGGCTGATACGATTTCCATTACAAAGGAGGAACTACTACCCAACACTACACAACACCTATCCCAAAAGGAGACCCACTCCTTTACAACATCATCAAGGATATCAATATCCTTGGATACAACCTATCTCTATTTGTACATCGATACACCATATCGTTTGTACACCCGCAGCATCCTTCACAATGCCCCGACACGGGCGTTAAGCACCTTTCACTAATGCCTTCATTTTGACTCTTTCGGCATCCTTCACTAATGCCTTTGACACGAGCGTTAAGCACCTTTCACTAATGCCTTCGTCTTGACTCTTTCGGCATCCTTCACTAATGCCTTTGACACAAAACTTCTAGGGAGGAGAAAGAACTATCAACAAGAGAACCTTAGTAGTCTTGATGATGACGAAGCATGGCAACTCATGGACTTGAGCTTTGACTTGAGAGGTGGTGATCTACGCCTTTAAGAGGAACCTAGAGAATCACACAAAAATAAACACAAACTACATAAAGAGATCCTTTGGATCGAGGTTAGAAAGTTTACAATACTAGGTGAAAGTATGTGTAGGGTGGCCACCCAAAATAAAGAAATGGCTCACTATTTATAGAGTAAAATAAACTCTTGTTCCACGGATCCCACGGATCCCTTACTTGAGGATCCGTCCGGTGTAAACTAGGGAACCGTGGGGCGCTCCTCTTGCCCATGGGTTTTGGGTCATGGATCATGGGTTATGGGTCATGGGTCCTAGACTTTGGACCATGGGTATCAAACTAGATACAATGTATCTAGTAGATGCAATGCATCTAGTCCATGGGTCATGGGTTAGCTCCATGGGTCATGGATAATACCCATTATGACTTATGCATGATGTCATGCAATGGGTTATGGGTTATGCCCATGGGTATGGGTCATGGACTTTGGGTTTTACCAACTACATTCAATATATTTAGTCAATGGGTCAAATATTTAAACTTACCCATTGTATTACCCATTACAATACATACTAATTATGTATATATCTACCTAATATGTAAACACTAGTTGTTGCACATATGCATTACTAAATCATAAAGGCACTATTACTTGTTTAGTGTTTTATATGAAAAATGTAAGTGTGTTAGTAAACTATTGACTCAAACCATTTACGTATTTTATTTTTTCGTTAAATGATTTTACGTTTGTTATCGACAAAACATTAGAAGATTGTAAAATATAAATAAGCGTTTTCTGACTTATTTGTATTAACATTAGGAATACATATGTGCGTAGAGATATCTTAGGAAGAGATATTTTACCCTTCTACAAGTTTTGTAGTCAATTAGGGTTTCCTTAGTGTAAAAAGGACCCTAAGGTATTAGGTTAAAAGTACGAGTTGTAGCTTTAATCTTTGAAGAAAGTAATAGAAAATCTGAAGTTAGTCATTCTTGTGTTCTTCATACTTTGTGTGTTAAGATTCGGATTAACACATCAAGATATTGTTAAGAGTTCTTCACATAATAAATTTGGATTTATTCAATTTTATTATAAGTCATTCAAGGCTACTTAGATCCATAAAATTTTGGACTTACAAGTGGTATCAGAGCCTGTAGAAGGACTCTGTTGTTGAAGATACAAAAACACTCATTCCAACCAGATAACATCAATCATGTCTGAGAAACTAAGTGAAAAGGCAACTGAAACCTACTCTGAGCATCCCAGTGATGAAGAATCCAACCATGAAAAAGGAGCAGATGACACTCAAACCAAACCAAACCAACCCAAATCACAAACACCACTAACATCTCCAACATGAAGCTTCCACCACTGAAGAAATATGAATATGACATCTGGGCTATGGAAATGGAGCATTACTTAGAGTACGCAAACAATGAAGTTTGGAAGGTGATACAGAAGGGTAACTCTAAAAAGAGAGTTACTAAAGGAAAAGATGGCACTTATACTGTGTTGCCACCTGTCACTACTGCTAAGATCCTTTCTGTAGAGAAGGAGAGGAAGGCCAAAAGCATCTTGCTAATGGCACTTCCCAAGGAGCATATCAGACGTTTTCATGGGATGGATGATGCAAAGGAAATATGGGAGGCAATCAAGGTTAGAGTTGGAGGAAATGCCAACTCTAAGAACATGCAAAAGGCTGTTTACAAATAGCAATTTGAGGCTTTTACTATTTCCAATTCAGAAGGATTAGAGAAGGGCTATGACAAGGTTCAACAACTTCTGTCACAACTAGAGGCCCATGGTGCTGGTGTTTCTGATGAGGATGCAAACCATAAATTCCTCAGGTCTTTGCCAAAAGAATGGTCGAGTTTGGCAATGACCATGAGGACCAGACCTGAAATTGACACCATATCAATTGATGATCTATACAACAACCTAAGGGTTTTGAACATGAGATCAATAATGTGTCAAAATCATCCTCTTATAGCTCTCGTAATCTTGCCTTTGTATCTAATGGCAAGAACGTTACTAACCGGGTTAAGTCGGTAGCGGTTATAGTACTTCTCGATAAGTACTATGGAAAGAGGCACTGCGGGAGTTCTTGATCAAGTTATCTACTCACTCTTTGCTAGATCATCGGAAGAAATAGACTTGCTCAATGAAGATCCGAGCAAATCAATGATCTTGATATTGAAGAGATGGATATTAAGTGGCAAATAGCCATGATAGCTATCGAGGATGAACATGTTCTTTAAGATACATGGCATGAGAGTTCGTTATGATCCAAAGACTCAGTAGGCTTTGATAAAAGAAGCTTGAGTGCTATAAGCGTCATCAAATGGGCACTTTGCAGGGAATGTAAGGCTCTGTTTGCAATCGATAGGAAAAGAAAGAGTCTCCTATCCGAGGAATGAAGGCGAGAAGAATGAAGATCGAGAAAAGGAAGATTGAAGGTTGGGATCTTGACCATGGATGGAGGTGCTATCAATTGGGAGAACATCTTGATGAGGAATCTACCAGTCACTCTGCTTTCATGGCCATTGGCTCAAACAGTGAGGTATCCTTATGTTCAAAACTATGTGTTGATTCATATAATATTATTAAAACACAAAATAATGAGCAATTAACCCAGTTGAGAGAACAGGAAGATCATATTCTAGCTTATACCAATGCTGTAAAAACCTTAGAAACACAAATATCAAACCTTCAAAAGCAAAATTCATCTCTAGATGAAAAATTAATGTTTCAAGCTAATGATAATTTTGCTAAAGATGAAAAACTAAGAAAATATAGAAGAATAGGTATGAAAGCTCAACAAGAAAGAGATGAGTTAAATAAAATAGTTAAGTCTTGGGGAGAGTCTTCTAAAAATCTACACAGGTTAATTAATTCTGGCATAAGCTCTAGCTGTAAATTAGGCTTAGGTTATCAGATTTAATCAGATAATGAGGTTTTAAGTTATGAAGAAGAGATGAAACATGGTGTTTTTGGTAGTTCAGAAGAAGACAATGTTGGTAAACCACTTTATAATTATAAAGGAGTTCCACCACCACTTAATGAAGACTACACACCTAAACCTGAACAACAGTTTGATGAGTCTTTATTTGATTACAGCAAAATTAGAAATTCTGAAACAATTGCCTCTAAAGACTATTCCATTGAATTTTCTGCCTGTCAATTCCATGATAGTAAAGGCAATTGTGAGAAGAGTTCTGGAACCAGTGTCTCAGAAGATAAAACCAGTGAGTATTCTTACTTTCAATCTAATGACAGTGAAGGGTCCCTTGGGAATGTTCTGAATGTTCTCTAGAACTTAAGTCTGAGCCCATAAAGATTTCTAAACGAGTCTTAAACAGTCAGACTTATGTGCCAAAACAAGCTGAGTCTGTCAAAACTTTTGTGTCTAAACCAGAAATTGTTAAACCTAGTTGTGTCCAAACCCCTAGGAAACAAGTCAAACCTGAGACACCTAAAGTAGACAGAAATAATTGTAATGGGTTAATGCAAAGAGAATTTGGGGATGGATACTCTTTCACAAAGAAGAGCTGTTTTGTGTGTGGAAGCCTAAGTCATTTGATAAGAGACTGTAACTATCATGAGAAAAGAATGGCTAAGGAGGCTGAGTTAAGAAAGAAAATGTCTGTCAACACTGGTAATGGGTTAGTTAGACCTGTGTGAAATAATACAAATAGAATTAACCATGCAAAGCGGTTTGTCACAAGACCATTACTGTTAATACTAGTAGTACTTACATTAATTACATTGAGCCAGGGTGGATCTTGGTGTACAAATTAATACTGGTAGGCAAAACATTAATACTTGGTAATATGTTTAGAGTTAATCTTGGTCATGTTAAGTCTAGCCAAGCTAAAATTAATGCGGGTATATGAATGTTAAATCAAAACCTACAGGTCCTTTACCCATCCCAAGTTTAGAAAACCACAGGTGAACCAATTTAATCAAAGACTTCATTATGGTTCTCACTCACTGTAAGAAGACCCATAGATCATAATGCGACTAAACTGTTTCAATCTTATGCTACAAGGGATAATTGGGGACTGTTGTTAAGCCTCGGAGAGTTATGCTTGGAGACGCAGACCAAACCACACTCCAAGAATAATAGTGGACCATTTTCAGCTTATACTTTGAATTCTCAAGGTCCATGGCGGAACCAAGCCTCTGGGGCTGGGTCCCCAAGAGAAACTAATTTCTCTTTTTGTTATGCACGAACATCCACACTAGAAGCTAGGAAGCAGAGGAATTGTTGATAGTGGATGCTCTGGGCATATGACTGGTAACAAGGATCACTTGGAGGAGTTTGAGGAAGTCCAAGGAGATTCTGTTACCTTTGGAGGCAGCATAGGCTACCCTACGCATAGTTAGATTTTTATGAAAATATTATGAACATCTTTGTGTTGGTGTGATTTGGTGATTTTGAGAACATCTTTTGATTTCTGTGTTTGCTACAATGTCTTTGGTGTGCTTGAACAATTTCTTTTGGTTGTTCTATGAATTAATTCTGGTAGTTTTGAGTTAATTCTGCTTTTAAGATCTACATATTGTATTTCTCTTGGTTTTAGACTAATTTTTTAGGGAAATGCAATATCTATCAAAGATAGGGGAGGTATGGAAGTTATGTTGATGGATTTTATACTATTCATAGTTAAATTTGGTGATGTCGCACTTAAACCTGTTTGACTATTTTAAGTCTGGTAGTGCAAAAATGTTACCGTTAGTGCTGGTCGAGGGAAAATCCATTTTTACTGTATTAATAGTACCGTTACCTACGCTTAGGCGGTAAGAAGTATATATATGGATACTTTTTAATAAAAAATTATATTTATCCATTATCTACTTTCTTTAAAATCTTTAAAAGTTCAAATCGTTTTCTCTCGATAAAGTCTTTTCACCAGCATTAACCCTAACTCACGCCGCACTACCAGAACTTACAATTCACCACGACTATGGCTCAATTAAAGTTCAATGATAAGCACAACCAAGTAGGTTTCCTCAATAAGCTAAATGAAAGCAACGGCTTGAGCAGATAGTGGATTTCTTAAAGGTACACATTAGGTATGCTCACTTATAATTTTACTATCTATATCTCTCTAGTCAACGGTTTTGGCGGATACGAAGCTGCTAGAACTCTTGCGATGGGAGATTAGAATTAATCGCAACTATTGATACTTTAGAGTATTCGATTCTTGAGAATCGATCGAAGTTATCTTCAATTGGCTGATGCCTCAGGGATCACTATGTTGCCAAATGATGAACTTTTTCAAGGACTTCAAAATATTGGATATCCAACTGAAGGATCATTCACTTTTTGAAAAAGCACTTTTACACCACAATGGAGATTTTTGTTGCATCATCTCCTCCATTGTATGAATCCAAAAAGTGGTGGATGAGATCAATTTGGAAGTACTATTGCTTCTGCATTGGTCTGTCTATCCACTGGTAGACTCTTTAACTTTTCTAAAATGATTTTTGATGCTATGGTTTCAAATGCTAATAAAGAGAAAAAGTTTTTGATGTACCCTAGGTTTCTGCAAATGATTTTAAATGCAGAAACTGCAAATAAGAAACAATATATTGTTGTCCCTTTCACCAAAAAGATTTTTGCAAACATGAAAAGAGGATTTGAAGGGGTTAACGGAGGTCTTTCGCCTACTATGTTTGTCTGCTATTGCTAACCCTATAGGTACATCTCTTCTGCTGCGCATCCGAGGCACAAGAGCAATCACAAGAGCCTGCACAGGGTACCCACTCCATCACCACAAAGAACACCAACACCACCACCACGAGAGAACACCAACTCCACCTCCACCTTCCCACCGATGTATGAGGAAGAATCTTTGAAATTCCTCACCACAACCTCCAACACCCACCACTCTGACGATATCGGTTTCTCTATCTCATGAGGAGCTTATCAGTCTAGTTCCCAAACTTCTAACCAGAATAGAGAAATTGGAAAAAGATCTACAGAGGTCAACAAAGGCTCAAGCTGAAACGGTGATCAGACTGGTTAAGAGAGTCAAACGGTTGGAAGGTAAATTCAAGCTAAAGGTATAGAAATTCTCGACTCGGAGGGTGAAGAAAATTCTCCCAAACAGGGAGGAATATGGAGGAGGAGGTGGATCAGATTTAGAACACCATAAAGAAATCTTCGAGAGACAACCGGTCCTCAAGGTCTTGAAGTAGGCGAGATCTTGGCCAAGAGTTTAAGCCGAAGAAGAGGAAATCGAAAAGGAGGCTACAAGTTCGAGGTTAAGTGCGCGGTGATTACGCAGTTAAGTCCAGTGGTGATCTCGAGGTTAAGTCTCGCATGATGTTCACGAAGTTAAGTGCATCGGTGCATCTGTTAAGTCGGTGAGAATTCTCTCAAAGGAAAGGCGAGGGAATAATGGAAGAGTTTTATCAGCCCAAGAGGACCAAGAGACAAATCAGAGAAGATGAATCAAGTATGGCAGAAATTGCCAGAATTAAAGCAGAGGAGGAAGCTGCAGCAGCCAAGCTTGCAAGGAAACAGATGGATGATGAGCTCTTGGCTAGAAATTTGCAGCCACCCCCAGAGTTAACTGAGGAGTAGAGGACAAGACAGGCTGAGGTTTTGGAGTCTGCCAAATATTATACTGATGAAGACTGGGATACCATCAGAGCTAAACTTGAGGTAAACAGGGACATTCTACCAGACATTGGAGCTGAGGATTTTCCCATAAAGATGGTAGAAATGATCAATGAAAAGAAAAAGCAGCTAAGAGAACAAAGGCAAAGGGAAAGGAGAAATAGGCCTCTGACCAAGGGAGAACAGAGAGAATATTTGATTAACTATATCAAGAGTCAAGGTCATCCTAGGTGGAAGATAACTCGATTAAGGAAGTTGACATCGATGAGCTTAAAACAAAGTTTGAAATGGTAATGGATCGGTCAAAGGTTTGTTCCCATGGACTCGAACTAGAGGCTTCTAAGGTCAAAATAAAGGGTTTAATCTTCAATGGAAGAAGCTAAAAGCAAAATTGAAGAAGGAGCTAAGCGAAAAAGGTTGATGATAAGCCTAGTATTGTAAAGCGAAGGAAGAGAAAGCTCAAGCTCTAAAGCCCATCATTAAATGTACTAGAAAGAAGTCTAAAGGAAAGAAACCCAAAGAAAGATAAATGCGAAATGAAGAAGGAGGTGGAGGCTTATATGGAGGACAAGGTTGAAGAATTTCCATCCGAAGAGTTCACTATGGGTACTATCACGAAGGTCCAATGGGCGCAAAGATAGCAAAGATCCGGATCATCAAAGCTGGAAGCAAGTCGACTTATCGGTGGTGAGGAAGACCATACTAACATTGTGTATGTTAACTTTCACGGCTTGCTAAGTGATATGTCTAGGAATGATTTGAAGTCTTTGTATACATTAATGGTGGAAAAGCATGGTAGTCAAGCACACGAGGAGGATTTTGAAAGAGTCCTGGGAAGATCTAAAGACAATGTTTGAGCCACTGATGCAGATAATGGAAAATGGAAGGAGGCAAGTACTCGGATGGAGATAATTTCACACATGTCGGGTTCATTGCTTGGAATTGGACAATTTAATTGTTTATATGCTAATGAGTGGACTATCCACTTTTAAGTAAGACTTCGAGGACATGCATGATAAAAGCTTTTGGTGAAGTAAAAGATAATGCATGTTTTCGACTTTTGAAACAAATTGAGTCAAAAGCTCAACAAGAATAAATTTTAAATGTGTTTGAAAGAATTTTCTTAAGTCGTTGAGTATAATGTTTGTAAGTTGAAAAATGTTTTAAATGGATTTTGAGGGGTTTCATCTGGTGAAAGTACTTTGTACTATCACAACAAATGGTAATCAGTTCAAGTAAGACTTGCAGGGACATGCTTGATAAGAAGCTTTTTGGTGAAGTAAAAGATAATGCATGTTTTCAGCTTGTTGAAAACATAAAGACCTTGACAGATCTTGAGCACTCGTAGATCGTTAGTGTTGCCTATGTAATCATAAGCAAACTAATAGAAAATCTCTACAACTCGTATTCTTTAGCGGAATGTAAATACAAGCTGTTATAACTAAGAACACTTAGATCCTCTATGGATCTTTTATTAACTGAAACTCTATGTTTGAATTGGTAACTATTACATACTATCAAGTTCCTTTATAGACAAGGAACCTAAACTATTTCTACTCGATCGACTAAGCATGCAAGCATGCATTTAATGGAAAAACATTAAACAATATTGAGCGATACAATAATACCCATACTAACCTCAGGCGGTTCAAGAATAATGATGGGTTAGCATTTAAATAATAAAGCGCATCGCAGATCCTAGTCTTCCACTCTTGACGAGATACATGCGGCTTTTATACTTGACATAATCTCTTCTTGATGAGATTACGCTTCTATTCAGCCAGAATCCTTGGCGGTGTGATAGAAATCCTACTTAGCATAATTCCCAACAATCCTCCCTAGCGGAATTTGACTTGGTTAAGTTCGGTTCCTAACTATGATAGATCTTAGAGGCTGTAGTACTAGAGGATTGTTTTCAAACATCGATAGCAAAGAACCAATAATAATCTCATCTCTATGATGACCAAACTTTGAAACGCCTGGTCTTTGCGGCAACAAAAGACATAGTGTACATCAAAACTCATTAGTTGCATACTATTCTCATCACATCCGGTGGGTTAACTCACGTGAGAGGTGAATCATTGAAAATAATGGATTTGATGTCTCTTTACCAATAGACATCACTCTTTGGAGTAGCCAAATGTTTAATTCAAAACTATGGTACATTGATAACCATCGATTTATTAGCAAATCGACAACTATATAAGCAGTTTGATGTGTCTTTACTGTGGCCGTTTGCTCGGGACTAGTCAATTCTTAGAATTGGTGAATTGATAACCAAATATGGATTCGGTTGCCTTTACCACAAGCCATATACTTGTGGGCTAGCCAATTCTTGGATTCCAAAAGGAATATACCATGGTGAATTGATGACCATACAACTCTCGGCAATTAAGCATGGGTGGTTCTGAGACCACTATGATTTTGAGCAAATCATTACGACTATCAATGATTTGATGTGTCTTTACCAAAGTTGTACCCTTTGGACTAGTAACTCTTTGATATACACAAGGTATATCTGGTGAGTTAAAACCATCAACTATATACAACAAACGCAAGAGAAAGTTAGTTTTTTTTTTTTTTTTTTTTTTTTTTTTTTAACTAAAGAAACTAACAAACAAAACAAAACAAAATCCTCCACGAGGCCTATGCCTCCCTTAAACTTTGCGGTTAAGGTTAAGCATTCAATATTGACCACAAGGTGTTGAAACCTTGGTCCATCAAAAGCTTTTGTTAACAGATCGCCACATTATCATCATGTGAATTTTAGCCACTTTTATCAAATGTTTTCATATGCATCTCTTATAAAGTGGTGCACGATTTCAATATGTTTGGTTCTCTTGTGAAAAGCGGATTTTTGACAATGCATATGGTACTTTGATTATCAATAAAAAGTGTTGTGTTCATGAAGTTATACCCATAATCCAACAATTGATTTTGAATCCAAAGGACACATCATGACAACATACTACCTTGATGGTTGAGGTAGCCATGATGGTTTGTTTCTTGCCTTTGCAAGAAATCAATCTCTTTCAAGGAATTGTGACCTCAGTTGTGGATCTCCTATCCAGTTGCACCAGCATAATGACTATCACTATATGCTTCCAACTTAAAGGAGACTCTTTTGGGTACCAAAGGCCTAAATGAGGTTGGCTTTGAGGTACTTAAAGATCTTCTTTGCGATGAGATGGGAAGTAAGTGGGTGACTTGATGTCGAGAGCAAACACTCACGGCAAAAGTAATATCAGGCCTTGAAGCTGTTAGATACATTAATGAACCAGGTCATTGATCGTATAAATGAACATTCAGGTAGATCTGGTTCATTGTTGGTTTTGTTTTGGAGCTTCATAAGGTGTTGTGGCGGTTCGACACCTTCCATACCAAATTTCTTCAAAATGTCCTCGCGTATTTATCTTGATGATAAATATCCCATCTTGTTCTCTTGAACTTGGAGACCCAAAAAGAAAGTAAGTTCCCCATGGCACTCATCTGAAATTCTCCTTCATCGGTTCCTCAAATTCCTGGACCAAGCTTCTTTAGTGGATCCAAAATGATGTCATCCCATACACTTGCCAAGTATGATGTCATCGAGTTCTTCTTGAAAAAGAGTCTTATCAATGGCACCTCTTACAGTAGCCATGCTTGGTGAAATGATGAAAGCCTAGCATACCATGCTCTTGGTGCTGATGTAGTCCATAGAAGCTTTAACCACCTTGTAAACATGATTAGGATGATGGGTCTTCAAATCCTTTGGGTTGAGTGACATAAACCTCCTCTATCTATCTCACCGTAAAAGCACCTTTAACATCCATCGATACACCATGAAGCCCATGTAAGAAGCATAGGCCAAGAAAATTCGAATAGCCTCTACTCTGTAGCAGTGCAAACACTTCATCATAATCGATCCATTCTCTTGCACAGCAACCTCAGGCTACTAATCTTGCTTTGTTTTAATAACCACACCCTTGCATCTCTTTTGTTCTTGAGAATCCATTTAGTTCCAATAGCATATTAGCCATCGGTAGTGGTACCAAGATCCAAACTTGTTGGTTTTGAAGCTGTTGCATTTCTTCTTGCATTGCTTGATCGACTTGAGTCTTCAAGAGCTTGAGTGACCTTTGGTTGGTTCTCTTGAGAAAGAAACAAGCAAGCAGACAATGCTTGAAGTGCGTGTGATTGTCTCTTTCTTGATTTAAGACATAAGAGAAAAAGCAACTTTGTCAAATTTAGGATTAAAGATAGCCCTTGAGTTCTAACGGTCTTTATGATGAGTGTCTAAATACTCGTCGTTTTGTACAATCTAAAGCTGCAAAATCATCGAAAACACCGAGAAACACATCAAAATGATCAAAATATCACAAATCAATGTTTTATGTGTTTTAAATGCAAAAATATCAAAATCGGATGAAAAATGTATCAAGTTTGCAAAATTGGCGGGTTTAGTCCCCAGTTTTAAAGTTGCCAAATCTAGTCCACAGAATTCAAAAATGTGAAGTTTTGTCATTCAAGGTCCCTGAAATCTTCTAAGTTGTTAAAAATGACCCTTGAATGAATTTTTGGTCAAATGGCATAAAAGGTCCTTAAAGTTTGAAAATTTGCAAATATAGTCCTTGGACATTTTAAAATGAAATTTTATGCAAAAGTGGTCCTTGTACTATTCATTTATGGCAAGTTTGGTCCTTGAGAGAGCATTGGAAAAAGTTCAAGTTCGGTCCCTCATGTTTGGAAATTTTTAAAGCCAAAGGGCCCCAAGGGAAAGGGAAATTTTTTCCCGGGCCCTTTAAAATTTTACCAAAAATTTTTTAAATTTCCTCCTTTTTTTTTAAAAATTTTTTTTGGGGAAAATTTTAAAATTTTTTGGGGGTTTTTTTTTGGGGAAATTTTAATTTTTTTTTTAAAAAAAAATTTTTTAAAAATTTTTTTTTTTCCCAAAAACCCCTTTTTTTTTTTTTTTTCCCCCTTTTAAATTTAAAAAATTTTTTTTTAAAATTTCCAAAAACCCCCCTTTTTTTTTTAAAGGGAAAAAAACAACAAAATTTTTAAAAAGGGGGGTTTTTTTCCCCCCAAAACATTTGGGGCCCCCTTTTTTTTTGGGTTTTAAATTTCCCCAAAAAAAAATTGATTTTGAAGTTTTTCCCTTTAAAAATTTGGGTTTCCCACCCCCCCTTTTTTTTTTTTTTTAAAATTGGGAAATTTTTCCCAAAAAATTTTTTTTTTTAAAAAAATTTTTTTTGGTTTTCCCTTTTCCATTTAAATCCCCCCCCCCCTTTTTTTTTGGTTTAAAAAAAATTTTTGGGGAAAAATTTTAAAAAAAAAGGGGGGGAATTAAAAAAAAAAAAAAAAAGGGTTTTAAAAAAGTCTTGAAAAAAAAATTTTTTTTAAAAAAAAAAAGGGGGGGGTTTTGGGGGAAAGGAATTGGGGTTTGGAAAAAACCTTTTTTTAAACCCTTTAAAAGGCCCGTTCCCCAAAAAAAAAAAAAAAGGAAAAAAATTTTTTTTGGAAGGTTTAAAAATTTAAAAAAGGGAAAGGCAAAATTTTGGGGTTTTTTTAAAAAAATTTTAAAAATTTTAAAAAAATTTTGGGGCCCCCCCTTTGGGTTATTTCCCCAAAATTTTTTAAAAACCAAAAAATTTTTTTTTTTTTTTCCAAATTTTAAAGGTTTCTTTTTAAGTTTTTCCAAACCTTTTTTTCCTTTTTTTCCCCCCTTTTTTTTTCCAAAAAAATTTTTAAAAAGAAAAAATTTTTTAAAAATTTTTTTTTTTAAAATTTTTTTCCCCCTTTTTTTTTTAAATTAAAAAAAAACCCCGGGGGGGGAAAAAAAATTTTAAAATTTTTCCCCAAATAAAAAAAAAATTTTTTTTTTAAAAAATTTTAAACCAAATTTAATCCTTTTTCCCCCTTTCCCAAAAAATTTTTTTTAAATTTTTTTTTAATTTTAAAATTAAACCCTCCTTACCAAAAAACCCTTTTTTTTTTTTTTTTAAAAATTTTTAAAATTTCCCTTTTTTTTTAATTAAAAAAAAAATTTTTTTTTTATTTTTTAAAAAAAAATTTTTTCGGAAAAAAAAAAAAAAAAAAACCCTTTTTTGACATTAAATTAAAATTTTTTTTTTTAAAAAAATTTTTTTCCCAAAAACCGGGTTTAAAAAATTTTTTAAAAAAAACCCCCCCCCTTTTTTAAAAACCCATTCCAAAAATTTTAAATTTTTTTTTTTTTTTAAAAAAAAAAAATTTTTTTTAATTTAAAAAAAATTTTTTTTTTAAAAAAATTTTTAAATTGGAAAAGGGGGGGAAAAAGGAATTTAAAAAAAAAAATTTTTTTTTTTTTTCCCCTTTTTAAACTTTCCCCGGGGGGGTTTTTTTGGGGTTTTTTAAATTAATTAAAAACCCGTTTTGGGGGTTTTTTTTTTTTCCCCTTTTTAAATTAAAGGGCCCCTTTTTTTTTTTTTCCCCCCTTTTTTTAAAAAAAAAATTTAAAAAAAAAAATTTTTTAAAAAAAAAAAAGGAAATTTTTTTTTTTGGGGTTTTAGGGGGGTTTTTTTTTTTTAAAATTTTCTTTTTTAAAAAAATTTTAAAAAGGGGGGGTTTTTTTTTTTTAAACCCATTTTTAAATTCCCTTTTTGGTTTAAAAAAAAATTTTTAAATTTTTTTTCCCTTTAATTTTTAAAAAAAAAAATTTTTCCTTTTTTTTTTCCTTTTTTCCCTTTTTCCCCCTTTTTTAAACCAAAAAAAAAAATTTTGGAAATTTTTGGGGTTTTTTTTTTAAAATTAATTTTGTTTTTTTTAAAATTTTTTAAAAATTTAAATTTTTTTTTTTAAATAAGGTTTAAAAAAAAAAAATGTTTTTTTTAAAAAAAAAAAATTTTTTGGGGCCGGGTTGGTTTAATTTTGGGGGTTTTATTTGGGTTTTAAAAAAAATTTTTTCCTTTTAAAGGGGTTTTTTTTTTTAAAAATTTTTAAATTTTTTTTAAAAATTTTTTTTTTTTTTGGAAAATTTTTTTTTGGGTTTAAAATTTTTTTATTTTTTTTTTTGGTTTTAAAAATTTTTTGGGGTTTTTTTTTTAAAAAGGAAAAAAAATAAAACTTTTTTTTCCCCTTTTTTAACCCCCGGGGAAAATTTTTTTTTTTTTCCCGGGTTTTAAAAGGGGGTTTTTTTTTAAAAAAATTTTTTTTTTGGGGGGAAAAATTTCCGGGTTTTTTTTGGGGGGGTTTTTTAATTTTTTTTTAAACTTTCTCCTAACTTACTCCTACTTGTATGACTCTCGAGCCAGCAGATCTGCACTATAACTCGTCCACTGGGATAGCCGAGGATGTCGTGGTAAAGGTAGGAAGTTTCATTTCCCACCGACTTTGTTGTAGTAGACTTTGATGCGCATCCTAGAGTTCCCTCATCTTAGGGAGAGCTTTCTGAGGACGAGCCGTGCTCGATTGATGTATTTGCGGAAGAGTTGACTATACGGGTTGATAACGAAGAACTCACGTGTTGAAACAAAACAAAGACCTTGATAGATCTTGAGCTCGTGGATCGCTATGTATGCCTATGTAATCACAAGCACAATAAAAGACAATCTCTACTACTAATGTTTATCGTGGAATATAAACACAAGTAACAAATAACTAAGAACTTCTTGATCCTCTATGGATCTTTATATTAACTAAAACTGAGTTTTCAAATCGATACATAACTATTCTAATGTGTTCCTTTTATAGACAAGGAACCCTAAACAATATCGCTAAACCGCTTCCCAAGAAACGTATAATCATAAAACTAAATAAGATATACACAATCACTTCCTAATAAAGCTCATGTATATCCACACTAAATAAACTAAACACGGAATAAACACTTCCGCAGTAAATGCACTATTATCTATTATACAAACAGATTATGTCTTCTGTAATCCACTTCATCTTCAATAGAAACACTTGGCATTAATTTCAAAGATAATCCGGACTTCACATAATTCCCAACAATCCTCCCTAAACCGGAATTTGACTTGTTAAGTTCCAGCTTGATAGATCTTACAACACCGGAGGATTGGGCACAAACAACTGAAGAATGAAAAGAATCCAAAGAAGAACATCTCTATGATGAAGAAACTCAAACACCGATCTTTGCGGAACAAATGACAATAGATACATCAAAAGCATTAGTTTCATACTATTCTCATCACATCCGGTGTGTTAACTCCCGTGAGAGGTAATCATTGAAAATAAATGGATTTGATGTCTCTTTACCAATAGCCATCACTACCGGAGAGCCATATGTTTAAGTTCAGAACTATGGTACAATGATAACCACCGATTTATTGGCAAACCAAAGAACCATATAAACGGATTTAAAATGTCTTTACCGTAGCCGCTTGCTCAGACTAGTCAATTCGTAGAATTGGTGAATTCGAGAACAAATATGGAATGCCATTGCCTTTACCACAAGCCATATACATGCTGGCTAGCCAATTCTTGGATTCCAAATAGGAATAAACCATGGTGAATTGAAAACCATACAACACTCAAAGAATAAAGCATGGGTGGTTGCACACCCATGACTTTTAGCAAATCATTACGCCTATCAATGATTTGATGTGTCTTTACCAAATTGTGCACTTTGGACTAGCTAACTCTTCGACATACACAAAGTATATCAAAGTAGTCAATAACCAAGAAAAATATACAACAAACCCTCAAGAAAAGTTAGATAAAACCAAAAACACAATTTTTTTTTTTTTTTTTTTTTTTACAAAATAGTACAATCAAGATGAACCTTTATGTGATAGAAGTTGATTCTTAATCAAACCAACACATTGAGAAGCATGAAGTTCATCATTGCCAACCGGATCGGGAGGCACTTCCAACTCGTGTCTCAAAGAACCCCTCCATAAAAGTAACGATAAAGGATAAAGCTTATCCGAGAGCATACACAAATCATCCCACATGTAGTCGAACTACATGAACACAAGGCAAAGGATAAAACCTCCAACTCTCAATCTCCCACTTATGAGAATTCTTCCAAATAGAATACCCTTTACCATTGGAGAATGAGAATCAAACATAACTCAAGATCACCCAATGATATAAACCGAGAACCGATTCTTTGAATGAAACTTATAATATCGAATGACATGTTCATACAAAGATCTTCAAATCATGTCTAGTCACCAAATGAAGAATGTCCTTCAAGAAGTTAAACTCAAGAACAAAGATTATCCAACTGTAAACACTATTAAGCTTTCACGCTTTCCAATCAACCAAGACCACATGAGTTCCTTCATGAAAACTTCAATGATCCAACTTCAATAAAGGTAGATTTATCGGCCTTGAGATCTAAATCAAGATTCCTTGAAGCATGTTTCCAGCCAATCTATCGTACTTCTTGTAACCAAACTCTCTCCCCATATCAACAATGTTATCATTATCAAGTCATGAGATTATGTTCCCGAATCGAGAATCACTTATCTCCACATCGGACAACATTTCGTAAGAAACCAAAGAAGATTCAAAGTAAACAACCATATCGAAGAAGGAGTAGCATCAAGTTGTATCGGAAGGAACAACCGGAGATACCACCAAGGCAAAGCATTATCAAAATTATCCACAATTTCAACTGCTTTTCTCGTCTCGTCGTAGGAACATCACTCATCAAGCAATATTTTCCAATCGGAAGAAGAAGTAGATCCGTAAGAAGAAAACTTCATAACCATATTATATTGTCTAATCAAAGCATCATCGGACAAAGTATGATTTGTTTATAGACATACCGTAATTATATATAGCGTAATTCTTCACAACTCTCCTCATATAATTCCTTTTACGAGCAATACCATAGGTTTTTCTTTTGGCTTTATTTCTTTGATCAATAAGAGCTCTTCTCTTGCAGCAGATTCTTGCTTCCTTTGATTACAAGTGCCACCATTTTATCCACAAAATTATCATTATCAAAAGATTCTCCTAAGATAAGTTTTGCTAGATTTGGATCGATGCACCTTGAGAAATATAACCATCCCATTGATCATCGATGATCGAGGAAGTAATGCATCAAGCTCTAATTTCCTTCAGAGACAAATCGAAACATACCGATCTTGAAGAAATTTAGCCACAACACGACTCTTCCAAGATATTCTCATAATCAAGAACAATCTAGCTCGAGCTTGATTTTGTTCTTCGCCATTATTCTCGAATTCAGCAGATCATCAATCATGTGGTCCTGTCCTTTCTCGGAAGATGTCTCAACAGAACCAATTTCATTGAGAACCAATGTGAGCTTCGAAGGAACAATCAAACCCACATCGAGGAAATAGGTTGAGACAATTCCTCAGCGGGTGTAGAAAACTTGGATGAAGCATTCAACTTATACATTCTCCCGTAAATAAAACCTCTTCGTCATCTCAAGATGAAACATTTTGTTGTTCTTGTATAGACTAAGTTTGACCATGATCAAGCAACCTCCTCAACTAGATCATCGCTAGATGCATCAACCACAAGTGGTTCCTTTGAAGTGTCGAGATACCTTATCCAAATATTGTCTTCTTTCTTTGCTAGTATATAGAATAGGCTTCTTGCGCCTTGAAGATTTAGCAAGGAGAAGAAACATCGATGTAAGTGCTACATCGGCCAATATTCCAAGTGGATGCATGAAGATTCTCTTCGTCCTCCTCCCTCGAAGAAACCAAACTTCTCTTTACCCTCTCGACTCAACAATTCCTCCAAATTCTCAACTTTAGTCTCCAATTCCACAATCTTATTACCAAGAATAGACTTGGTTTCGCAAGTTCTTTCTTAAGACCAACACTCCCACCGTAAGCTTGTGCATCGAGCATATAATGAGGTAAGTGAAATAGGATCCTCATCTATATCAACCGATTGATCGGTTGAATAGAACTTCATTGGGACTGCTCAAGTAGTAACATTAATGTCACAATTCTCAAATTCGGTCATTTCTTAAATTAAATATGCATCATATTAATTCATTCATGGCATTTCATTTCACATTTAACGCGTAATTTTATATTTAATAAACGTTATCGCGTGAGTTATTATTTTGAATATTTAATCCGTTACTTTCAAAAATGATCCCGATGTATTTTTAAACTTACATTTAGTTTATAAAACTATATTTTGAGTTTTTCTAGTGTTTTAAATTTATTTGGTACATAAATCGTTAAAGTTAAATTATTACTATGTTTTTCTTAAAAACTATACGATAATTATTTTATCACTCAAATTTCACAAGGAATGTATTTTACAATTTTATTATCTCATTACATTCTATTTTGGTCTATTAAAATCTCTTTTACCTAAAATCTACCATTTACTTTACAAGTTGCAATTATCTACACAATTTCACTTACACCTTTTACTCATAATTATACAAGTATATTACTTACACATTTAAAAAAATATATATATATTTTGGGAAACATAATCCCCAATCCGTCCAAGGGGGGAGGATAGTCAAGTGGTAGATTTTTCCTACAAAACCAAATTTATACATTTCCTTCATTTATTCAATCACATAATTCACAAGTCAATAAAATTTTCCTTCTCTCTTTGTTTCCTCCTCAAAACCGTTCCTCAAGAGTCTCCAAGGGATCAACAAAAATTTTTCAAGTCCAAGTGTTTTTACAATCTAGATAATACTCTTATTTAGGTTTTGAAATAAAAACCTAGGGTATTTAGGCTAACCTTGTTCTTTGCACCTCATCATATTCACTTGTAAGCATGTTTCTATCATTTTTCATGTTTTCTTATCATCTCATATGTATCTTTTCATTTTTGGAGCAACATGCAAGACATATGTGATTTATACCATTTTTACATGATTTTAGAGTATATATATACATTTATGGTCATCCTATAATTATCCCTCTTGGTATTCATTGGTCTTGATGGTGATTAGGAACCCATGACACCCTAAGAAGGTGTATGGTAGGATTAGATTAGCTTTGGAGTTGATTTGAAGGGATTAGAATAGGTTTTGTCCATGAAAAACTATTTTCGATATGTATATAAAGTGTTCTGGTCCTTGTTTTGATTTTCTGGAAAAACCGATGTGAGGCACCGACCTTTTGGCCTTGATATTTAGAAAATATACTTTAAAAGCGAATCCGTGGCATTGAACGGATAAAACGGAGTTATAACGAAGAAGTTATGGATTTTACAAGTTTGACGACGAAAAATATAATTTTCGTAATTTTCAAGATACTATATTTTTCTTGTACGAGTCAAAACGAGCCTTAAGCTTCACAAATTATTTCGACTTATCAAAATATATTAGTTTACTTCGATACGAAGCTAAGGACGTATTATAATGTGAAAACGGATTTGAAACGACAAAGATATGCACGTTTTCATAAACTTGCCGTAACTATTATTTTCCTAAAACTATATTATTTTACGATACAAGTGTTACAGTGGTCATAACGTCCATGTTGAGGCTGCTTTTATCAAGGTTGTGAAACTTTTGGAACAAAATGTCTTCTAGTAAAATTTAGATCACCGAGCATATTTTCAAAACAACAAGCCATTTGTATAGCGGAGTTGTAATAAATTATTCTGGATGTTCAAACTTGGCGAAACTCACTTTTACACCACAATTAGCCAAAATCACTATCTTTAACCCTTATTATCTCTATGTTCGAGACCTTTTGACTAAAACTCTGAATCGAAACTTCTAGATTTCGATACAAACTTTCCAAAACCGTTGAGTTCGTTCTCTAACGCTCGACGACACCATTTTACGACTAGTTTTCCAAAGCCATTTTATCACTTTCATGAAAATTCGGCAGCATTGTTTTGCATTTAAAAGTGAAAATTTCACTATAAATCATTATAAAACCATTGTAGGATGACATTTTGACGTAAATACTTGTAAAGTCATTTTGAAGGGTCTAGACGTCAAAAGAGTATTTTTCGACGATTAGTAATATTTTCAAAACTCGCTAATGGTATAAATAACATACGAAATGCATGCATAACATTACATTGCAACTCATTGCATATCATATCATTCGTAATAGGTCCCGTTAACACATCACATTATACCTCGGTGTACCCTCTTGTCATCATTCCAGCCACTGGTGAGTAATCACAAACCCCTTTTCCGTTTTACTATATTTTGGGGCGAAATGCATGAACCTTTCTTGAGCTAAATTGTTTACTACTTTTATTAACTAGTTTGACTAGAACTTGTGAACTCGAATCAAATCCTTGAACTTAATTACTAATTTATGACTTGTTGGAATTTATTGAACCAGACATGTTATGACCTTGTCCCAAAGTCTCCCATGTTCGAGCATCACTATAAAGTCTCGCCTTATTGGTGGAGCGTTCTCAATAAATCTCGCCTTATCGTGGAGTGTGCAAAGTCTCGCCTTATTGGTGGAGCGTTCTCAATAATTCTCGCCTAGGTGGTCGAGTGACAAAGGAGTCTCCACTTGTTGGAGCAAAGGCAAAGTCTCCCATGTTCTGAGCATCCACTAATTATTATATTCGTGGTACTATATTGTGAACTATTATAACCGCTTATATTTGACTATTAGACATACTACTTTTGGCGGTGGGTTGTGAACACACAGGTTGCAAGTTTTGTATGGGCGAACTTGAACCCGAGTGGATTTACAATGCCTTTACTTATGGACCATTTTCATTAACCTAAAGCTTTGATATTTCTTACGAGTTTTATTATTTTTGCTAAGCGTGTTTACTCACCAACTATTTCATAGTTGACCGCTTTTTTTTTCTCTCATGCATTTGTGTGATCGTTAGTAAGCTTTTTCACCAAGTCTTGCATAACTAAGCTTTCACTTGTCAATATAAATCATTATGTTTAAAATATAATATTTTGGAATCTAAGCTTTGTAATATATTCACGATGTCGGCTAAACTGTATTGTAATGGTGTAATATTTCTTTTAATATTAATGTTGGTATGTTCTATTATCTTGTGCTTATGTTCCTTCCGTTACACTCGTGTTTCCGCCCATGAGGGTGTGACAATTAACTGATCAATATTAGAACATCCTTCACCAAATGGAATCCTAACAGGACTAGGTGTAGGCAATCTATCAATATCAACCGATCTTCATCAATAGAAACTTGTATAGGTGCTTGACTAGACATGGTCTAGGTGAAGGTATAGATGCCTCAAGAACAATGAAGGACCCTCATCACCATCTATCGAAAGATTTCCATCAAGAGGATTGGAAGAAGGTAAAACAACATTTACCTCATCAAGAGGTTCATCCTCCCGAGGCAACATGGCACTAACAAAGAAAAATGTGTCCTTCAAATTTAGTCCTCATTGTAGCAAACAACTTAGGAGTCAAAACACTTATGGGATGAAAAGCTTGGGTTTGTGTAGAAACATTCAATATCATCTCGAAGAACCTAGGGTACATAAAAACTTACCCTTTTTCCTAGTTATATTTTCTACCATATTATCAAAGATAAACTTAGAAAAGTTATAAGTCAAACCCTTAGATAAACAAACAATACCACATCCCATTTGTGTTGAAAACCGATCCCATCCTCCGCACTTATTGCTCATACATCGAAAGCAGCGTATGAACCAAAACCTCCACATAGGACAAAGCTTATTTTTCAACCACATATCTGTCCTTGTACTTTGATATCCAATCGTTCTTAGCCCTTCAAGTACCATCGTAGAATCGAATGATAGACTCCATTCTCATCATCCAAGTGAAGTTGTCTTCGATCGGTTCCTCCGTCACCACATACTCTTGTCCATCAACACTTGCAAATATCTCAAGATATCACCTCTCTTTTCTCACGACGCCGTAATTGAGTAACCAAGGATTCATATATAGCATTTGGAGAATGTGATAATGCATCTTGAATCTTTGATCTTTGTAAGAATGAAATCATCGGCCTATACAACTCATCTCCCTCGGCGGCCCAAGAAAAGCAACCTTATTATGATCATGTTTAAATTGAGCGCCATTAGTGATTTTGAAGATTGGGTTACGATTTTGCACAAAGGAAGTGTTTTAATGAGAGTAATAATCAAATCACTTAATGTGGAGCTAAAATATGCCAGAGAGAATAAATAGAAATTTCGAATTTTGGTCAAAGTTGACCAAAGATGACGAGATTTCTACTTTTACTCGGAATCACTTATAACCGGTAGAAGCGAAACCATTCTCGTCAAGTAGAACGATCGTGACAGAATACTTCTTCAAGAAGTTTGGTAAATATCTTTTCTTGTTTCACCCCACACATTAATTCTCTTACCACTTGAACCCGCCTATAAAGCAATCCCAAAGCACATATTACTTCATCAAAACCCCAAATATTATTTCAAACCCTAATTTCATCAAAAACCCAAAATTAGCCATCATACATCATGAGTACCAAACCTGAGATCATAGATCTCACAACAACATCCTCATCATCATCTAGTGAAGATACCAATCCATGGTTTCACTATTTTCCAAAACCATATCCAAAACCAAAGAAGTCACCCTTTCTCTCCTCATCAGAAGATGAAAGTGTTGAGAAACCAAGTGTATCTGCTGAAGATTCTGATGACTCCTATAAGGAGGGAACATCTTACTCCCAACCCCAAAGACCTAGGCCTCAACGAAGGCCACGAGGGCAATCCACCACTTCCTATGGGTAGAAAGGTGGTGCTTGGTCTCTTGGCATCATGTTTTGGTGCATCATCACATATCGATCGAGGCGGAAAAAGGAAAATGATGTAAGTTGTTGTATGATGGAAAGAGTAGATGATGCACAAATGAAAATCTTTCCTTCTCATCTCTACCACAATCGCCTTGACTTCTTCGTTTTCATCAATCCATCCTCTCCATTTTGATCCTTAGCATCTGTTGGGGTTGGTTATGCTCATCACAAAGGCATAGCCAACATTTAGTGCCAAAGATGTGAGCAATCATACTCATCGTGCTCATCTTCACCGCAATTTAGATGTTGGAATGGATGATATGTAACAGATTAGGACTATTAGATCATGTAGATGCTTTTGATGTTGCTAGTACTCAGTAAACTATAAGTCAGAAACTGTTTCTTGAATGAATGAATGATCTATTTGCTTATGTACTTCTTTTGAATGAATCATATAATTTCAATACATCATCTTCGTGAGGAAACAAATAACACACTTCAAAGACTTTGAACTCAAGAGAACAAGCTTAAGCTTTCTTGACCATATCTCAACCGATCGTGGACAACCATTCGCAAAACAAACACGTAAACATACACCAACTAACAAAGAAACACACTAAAATTACATTAGCGAGGTTAGAGTTAGTTAAAATCAACCAAATATACAAAATTACATTTAGCGTGACACATACTACGCTTGAGAGATGAGGTAGCCCAATAGTTTGTTTCTTGCATTGCCAAGAAATCAATCTCTTTCAAGGAATTGGCAACCTCCGGTGGTGGACCTCTATCCGATTAGCACCGGCATAGTCACTATCACTATAAGCTTCCAACTTAAAAGGAGACTCTTTTGGGTACCAAAGACCTAGAAAGGTTGGCCTTTGAGGTACTTAAAGATCTTCTTAACAAAGATTGAGATGGGAAGTCGGTGGAGTAACTTGATGTCGCGAACAAACACTCACAGACAAAAGTAATATCGGGCTCGGAAGTTGTTAAATACATCAAAGACCCAATCATAGACCGCATAAATGAACATTCACGGGTGGATCACTTCATTATTGGTCTTTGTCTTTGAGCTTCATAAGGTGTAGTGCAGATCCTTACACCCTCCATACCAAACTTCTTCAAGATGTCCTCACATATTTGTCCCGACCGATAAAGATACCATCGTTTCACTGAACTTGAAGACCCAAAAGAAAGTCATCTCTCCCATAGCACTCATCTCGAAACTCTCCCTTCATAAGCTCCTCAAACTCCCCGCACCAAGCTTCCTTTGTGGATCCAAAATAATGTCATCCACATACACTTGCACAAGAATTATGTCGGTGGAATTCTTCTTTAGGAAAAGAGTCTTATCAATTGCACCTCTTCGTAACCATGCTTCTTGAGAAATGTAGAAAGCCTAGCATACTGTGCTCGGGTGCTCGATGTAGTCCATAGAGAGCTTTGACCACCTTATAAACATGATTCGGATGATCGGATCTTCAAATCCTTTAGGTTGAGTGACATACACCTCCTCTTCAATTTCACCATACAAGAATGCTCCTTTAACATCCATTTGATAGACCATAAAGCCCATATAGGATGCATAAGCTAAGAAAATCCAGATAGCCTCAACTCTTGCTACCGGTGCAAACACTTCATCATAATCGATTCCTCCTCTTGTCTATACCTGTGCAACTAATCTAGCTTTGTTCTTAATGACAACACCCCGAGCATCTCTCTTATTCTTCGTAATCCATTTAGTCCCAATGGCATACTTACCATCGGTAGTGGTACCAATATCCAAACTGCGATTTTGAAATTGTTGCATCTCATCCTGCATTGCTTCAAGCCAACTTGAGTCTTCAAGAGCACGAGTAACACCTGGTTGGTTCCACTTGAGAGAAAACAAGCAAATGCACAATGTTGATAGTGCGTGATTGTCTCTCTCACGATTGGAGACATAAGAGATAAAAGCCACTGACCATATTTAGAACGCGCCACATTACCTCTTGTTCTAATAGTGCATTAGGATCACCAATTATATTAGACGTGGATGAACATTGTTGATCCTTGTAGTGGTGGTGGTGTTGACATCAATTGAGGAATCAAGATTAGTCACGAGAGGTTCAAAGTCGAGATCATAGGAAGGTGTGTTGAAGATGCTCGCTTTAGGTTGATAATGACCAAGATCTCAAGGTTTTGGAAACCTTGTATAAGGTTCCCAAGTCCTGTTGACACTCTAGTAGAAATAGGGTAGAAGCAACATGTCTTTCAAATTTAATTGGAGAGGTGAGGAGAAATGTAACCACTTTCGGTAATTGAATGTTCCACCGATTGCTTCACTTGTATTGTTTTCAACATTCCTCTCGAGATCTAAATTGGTCGCATACTCTTGTTTCTTCGCCTAGCAAGGTCCTCGATAATAGAATTCATCTTCACCCACATCAAGATAATCTTTAGAAGTGTCACCTACAAAATTGTTAGGAGAGAAGGAAGGTACTACAACGGGTTGTTCATCATCATCGGACCCACTTCGAATGAGCTTCCAAAGTTTACGACTAGTATTTGGAGATGCTTGAATCTGCATTTTGGTTAGCCATATGTCTAGCATAACCCAAGTAATCGGTCAAGTAATCAAGATCAAATGACCACACATGACCTGTCCTTGAACATTAGGCTTGTCTTCAAGATACCTCGATTCAATGTCTCCTCAATCTTCTTAGCGATACATTGTAAACCCTGTGATGCCTTACTATGAGCGAGAATACCCCACAATGTAACCATCATCGCCTTTCTCATCAAATTTGCCCAAAGGATCACGGTATTCAAAATTGTCACTTGCCAAACGGTTTAAGGTAATGAATAACAGGAACTTTTCCAAAAGAAGTTCATATGGTGTTTTAAGGTGTGGCCTAGTAATGGACACTCTATTTAGAACATAACAAGTCGCACTCAACAAATTTAGGTCAAAACATGGTAGGAAGTTTAGAGTGCGCTAGCATTGATCTTGCGACTTCTATTAAGGTTCTATTTTTCTTTCTCGCCACCCCATTTTGTTGAGGGTTTCTTGGAGTGCTATAGTCCTTTTGATTCCTTTAACTGCAGAGTTCTATTAGAATGGCATTTTGAACTCTGCCATTATCACACCTAATTCCTTTCACCTTTTTGTTCAAGTGATTCTCAATAAGGGTAATGAAGTCTTTAACACTTGAGATGTTTCATCTTTGGTCCTTAGAAAGAATACCCAACAAAATTTGCTAAAACCATCAGTGATCACTAGACAAAAATATTTATGATCAATGCTTCTCACTTTAGTTGGACCAAACAGATCCATATGAAGCAAACAAGAGGTTCGAAATAATGGTTCACAGAATAGAACACCTTTGTATGAGGCTCGTGTTGCTTCCCTTTGTTGCATGCAACACGGTTATGATCATTGGTGAATACTTTGGCGGAAGACCTGAACGAGGCCCACTTAGAGAGTCGGTTGATGGTCTTGAAATTGACATGGGCCATCCTACGTGCCATTTGGTAGACTCATCCACGGATGCTTTAGCCACCAAACATGTTAAGTCACCGTGGTTGGACATTAGTTAAGTTGAATGTATCTGATTATGATCTGCGAGAACCTTCATGAGAATTGAAGTTTCTTCCGGGAGTTTGAAGTCTTTAGGCAAAGACAAGACATTCATCCTCGTGAAGAGTACTTTGTTCTTAGTGTCACGATTTGTGAGACCGAAACAAATTGAAGTGTTGAAGTTCCTTAACATTGTAAACATTCTCAAAGTCCGGTGAGGTGTTTTGATGGTCCCTTTTCCAAGAATTCGTCCATCACTTCCTCCAAAGGTTACATTGCCTCCTCCTTCAATAGGTACAAAGTTATGCATCATGTCCATGTTTCACGACATACTTCTAGAACAACCATCACACCATTCCAACATCTTTATGCTTAAGGGATGATCCTACAACAACAACAAAATATACTGAGAATTAGTACACTATGGAGGCTCAAGTCATTGCCGACTTGAACACTCGCCATGGATCATATGAGTTGTGCCATGTAGAAGTATAAGATCCACTATTGTTCTTGGGTTTCCAATGAAACTTAGGTCCCTGCTTATTCCAAGAACAACTCTTGAGGTCTCGGCAACAGATCCCAAAGATCTCTCCCATCAGTCATAGGGTTAACACATCTAGGCCAATAACCATTTTTAAAATATTCACTTGTTGGTTGAACATATGGTTTTACAACTGGTTTCCTCCAAGAAAAAGGAGTATTATAATTTGTATTTTGTGGAACATAAGGTGGTATTTCATTCACATTTGTCCACATTGGTCTAGATTTCCTAGAATCACCACACCTACTCATCCTTTGCTCATGATAATCACAATCCTTAATTAAATGAGATTTACTTCCACACACAAAACATTTCTTCTGATTAGAAGATTTATTTAACCCAAAAGAAGCATTCTTACAAGCGTAAGTATTCAAACCAAAACCATGAAAAGAATTGTTTGTAATAAGATTATTATGCAAAGAATTAAAAGCAAGTCTCGTGAGGCAACTGTCTTGGAAGTGGATTCCTCGGCAAAGAACTCCGACATGCTTATTGGTAGTCTTAGGGTGCAAGGGGGGTGAAGACTTGGGAAGGTGACTTGGGAAGGTCGACTTGGGAAGGTCGGACTTGTCATTTGAATCACACTCAGACCTTGTTGGAGGACTTGTCTTTGTTAACACAAGAGACAAAGTCATTAGAAGAAGTATTAGGTCTCGCATGTCTCTTGACTTTTGCCATACGAGATGGTGTGAGCCATCAAAGTCTTTAAGAGTGGAAAGGTCAATGGGCATATGCTCACCTCTAATTGGTCCACGACAAAGATGTAGGTCACCTTCTTTCACAAAATTAGCTAGGCTCACTGCGATGTAGATTTACGTGTGTCATCCCTAGCTTCTAAGCCTACATATTTCTTAAAGCCTAAAGCCACCGTAGAATTGGGAGCTTGACTACTATAAATGAGACTAGCCAACTTATTACCATTCATCATCCATTCATTATTCCTAGCAATTTCCTCCTTAAGTTTCTCCTTAAGCTCTAGATTTTCGACTCTACATCCGCTCTTAACTTCTCGGACCATTTTAATTCATTTGTAGCACATTCGAGATCTCTTTCTAAAACACCTATTTTCTCATCATAAGCTATTTCATTCTTACGAAACCAAACCTTTTGTATTTCTAGTGTTTTTAATGCACATTTATAAGCTTCTACTTCCACATAGCATTCATTATATTTAGGTTCCATAATATCATAAGCTTGTTTGAGTTCATTATAACGCTCACTACAACCAAACACACAGCTTTGTACACGAGAGATGCCCATCAAGGCAACTGATCATGCCTATCCTCAAGTATGACTGCAATCAACCCAACATTATCGTGACCATCATTATCGCCTCCTCATGTTGCTTCCGGTTGTAACACCCCGAAAATCTTAATGACGGAAGACTAATTGGGTGTTACTTGAATGGAGATCATAGTCAATAATTATAGAAAAGCGACTCGAAAGAGGCGTTTTATTAAAATAGTTATCATTCATCGAAAACTCATAGTTTGTTACAAAATATTGTAAATAGATCAAGTGTTTTCCCAAAAGAAAGATCATGAGTTTGAAAGAAATGATAACTTTTATGTTTTACACCACTAGATAAGCCTTGCCATGCCCGTTCCGCACCTTGGTCATAATCTTCACCGATTACACGAGATAACATGCTTAAAAGGTCAACAAAAATGTTGAGTGAAGTCCATAGGTTTAAAATAAGTTGAACACAAGTATAAGATCATGATCATTGTAAACTAACAATATCATAAGAAAATATCACAGATTATTATGCGCTAAGCTCATGAAACCAAGACTCATTGCATACACGAATTACCGGTGTGCGTAAGTATGCCCCAAAGGAGGTAATAGCCAATTACCTAAAGATATTCGATATGGTGCGCCCGGTTATTTCTCTATAACCGAAGCGGGGTTCGTTATTCCCCATAGTACTATTCACGATATCTCGTTCACTCGCGGTGACTAATGGTTCATGATCGGGGACTTGTGGCTAACAACTTAGGCGGTACCAATAATCAAGAAGATCAAGCATTTATGAAAAACCTTGTGTTCTAGTTTAGAGCATGTATCTCCTCGGGGTTTATAAAAATAAAGTAAAAGCGAGGCTATGAACTCACCTTGATGATAATGCACACGCACAAAAATAGATCAAGCACAATGTAGCGGAGGTTCCAACTCGAAACCTAAAATGATGAGATGGCGAATCTCAGTAAATGAGCATTTTGGTTCGCGACCAAAATAATAGAGCATTGAATATTCTTATTCAATAGATCATTGGATTGTCCAATCCAATAGTGTGCGATCGTGATTAACGTTTTAAGTTAATTTATGTGCTACATTGCCTTAATTAATGATCCTCACTTACGCATAAGTGAAATGTTCCCCCGTTGTGATCTTAATAGATTTGTTGAGTATTTTAACGTATTTGAATAAATTCCCGTGTGTTTTATCGGATTTGATATATATATATAATTATAATCTTATATATATATATATATAAGTAATACATTTAACGTTATCGAAAATAAAATACTCATATGATCAAGATACTTGTTTTTACGAGGTTATAATGGGTTTATAAGTTTTGCTAAACTTTTCTCAAATTTACACTTTTACCCTCGAGTTACAAAAGTACAAGTTTAGTCCCTATACTTTTAGAAAATGACACTTTGTACCCATAAATATTATAGGCTTAAAGTTTTCAGATTTGACACTTTTAGTCCCTCGGTGGCTGATTTTTACAAAGTTAACTTTTGTTACACTTTAAAACATTTACTTATTTAGTTATAAATTTATTGGAAGTGTAGGGTATATTTTGCCAAAGCGTGATAGTTGTAAAATAAAAGGAAGGAAAAGTGTCATAGGTGGGTTCGAACTAGGGACCTCTTGTTTATACACAACGCGCCTACCAAGTGAGCTAGGCTCTTTTTGTGTTTTAATACTACGTTACATGCTATATATATCGTATAGTTTATGTGTTAATCTTTTGCATACATACTCTTGATTCGTGGCATGCATGGTTATATTCTTGTTTCTATTTCTTCTTCTTCTCTCTTTGTTAAACATTTTAGTTAATGTGCCATGGTTTTCATTTTAGTTTTTATTTCACATGTCTACCACAAGGTGATGAGCTTATAAGTTCGACTTATTACAAATAAACTCGAAAGAGCTCTTGGTTTCCTTGGGCTCGATGTGGGTTTAGTCAATCCATTTGGTGCATGTATAAGTGTAACATTATACTCGTGATAACGAAATAAGTATCGAAAATGAAAGGTGAGAAGGTTCTAATGAAACTTACAACACTCACTTGGAGTGGAGATGATACGTGAGATGAGTGAACGTGTCGAATGAACTCGAGTACTCCTTGTTCTCCTTATAACTTGTTACCCGAATTCCTATTTTACTCAAGTATTCTTCTAGCTTAAACCTTTCTTTTCTTCCCTTTTCTCCTTGCTCGACAGAAACCAAGAGAAATAGTGTGAAGTGTTTGTGAGTTGTATGTGTTTAAGTGAAGGGTGTGTATGCTTGTTGTGGGGTTTTAAAGAGTTTCAAGCATGGCTTTTCAATTTTGTTTAGCTTTCCTATTGTCTAGGTCAAAGTCACATGTTTAGAGTATTTGTTTAATGTTTGATTTCCATGTTTCTAAGGCGAGAAGTGGGTGGGATTTGGTCTCGCTGCATGCATGGGTTGGTGACATTTTTGCATTGGGTATGTGAGGTCAAATCGAAAGAAACACAAAGACCTTTGGTCCTAGAAGTCAAGGTTAGTCAAAGGGTGTTAGACATTATTTAAATGTGATTTAGGAGCTGGCTAAAGCATGTTTGTCTCCTCTTGGTCATGTTTTCATTTTAAACATGTGCTCAAATAGGGTGATTGTTTATTTCCTTTGTTTTGTGTTTTGGTTTCTAGCTTGGTTCCTTCTTGTTTGCTTGTTCGGTTACAAAAGAAAGAAACACAAAACATTTACTAAAGTTTTTAAATATGGTCTTGGGCTTGGTTGTGATTTGGGCCCAATGACAAAGGCCCAATGGGTAATGGGCTATGGTGTTGGGCTAGTGTACTATGTCGACAAGGCCCAAATTAAAATATGGTGTGGGCTTGGTTCGGTTGTACAAGGCCCATTTAGTGTCGGGTCGTGAAGTGGTAAAAGTCCAATGAGTTCGAGGCCCAATCTGAATTTTATATATTTTATTATAATTAAATTCGTAATTTTACAAATTTTACGTATTCATTACGTATTTTAGGTTATCAAGATCGTGGGAAATTTATTTAGATCACAACGGTATATTTATGAGCGCTCAGCTGCGTTGATCATGCATATGCCAATTGATATGCAAATGTGATGTTAAGAAAATTTCATGACGAAATAGATCGTGTTTAATTCTTGATTAAAGCGTTAAGTACATTGAAATTTTCCGGGAGCTTACAATACCTACCCCTTAAGAGAACCGCGTCCGCGGTTAAACTCTGAGAGGTTGTCATGGGTGATCTAGATGAGCGGTGGGGATACTTGGGCGCATTACATCCTCGCGCTCCCGGTGAACTCGCACCTCGTTTCTTATGATTCCATCGAACTTTAACGATAGGAATGCGGCTTTGCTTAAGCCTCTTAACTTCTCATCCATGATCTCGATGGGTTCTTCGACAAAGCTAAGTTTGTCATTGAAATTTGGATGTCCTTGAGTGGTGCGACTAGAGTTTCATCCGAAGACACTTTTTAAGATTTGAGACATGGAGCGTGTCATGTACTCGGCTAAGTTCTTGGGAAGATCAAGTTTATATGCCTTGGACCAATTCTTTGAAGAATTTTGAATGGTCCGGCGTATCGAGGTTTGAGCTTTCCTCGTTTTCCAAATCGACCATCCCTTTCGGTGATACTTTGAGCATTACGGTCTCCGACTTGGAATTCCATTGGTTTTCTTGAACATCTGCGTAGCTCTTTTGTCTATCTCGATTGCTTGCAATCTTTGCCGAATTTGCATTATCTTTTCTGTTGTCTCTTGGACAATTTCGGAACTGTAAGTTGTACTTCTCCAACTTCCGCCAAAGAAGCTGGCGATCGGCATTTTCTTCCATAGAGTGCTTCAAAAGGAGCGGCTTTAATCTTGGCGTGATAACTATTATTGTAAGAGAATTCACCCGGTAAGTGCTTATCCCATCCTTTTCGAAATCAATCACACATGCTCTTAGCATGTCTTCCGAGTTGGATCGTTCTTTCACTTTGTCCATCTGTTTGAGGATGGTGCGGTACTCATATCTAAGTTGGTACCCATGGCTTTTTGAAGCGTTTGCCAAAATCTTGAGGTGAATCGGCTATCACGATCGGATATGATAGAGATTGGTACACCGTGACGAAACAATCTCTTTGATGTACGATCTAGCGAGTGTAATCATCTCGTCGTTCTCCTTGATTGGCAAGAAATGAGCGGACTTTGTAAGGCGGTCTACAATAACCCAAATGGTGTCAAAACCATTAGAAGTTTTGGCAACTTTGTGATGAAGTCCATTGTGATTCTTTCCCATTTCCACATAGGAAGTTACGGTTGAGTTAGCAATCCGGATGGCTTTTGATGTTCGACTTTAACTTTCAAGCATGTCAAACATTCTTGGCGTATCTGACGATATCGACCTTCATATTAGGCCACCAAGTACAAAAGCTTTAGATCTTGATACATCTTGTTGGGACCGGGATGTATGGAATACTTTGATTTATGTGATTCATGCATGATGAGTTCTCGGATACCTCAAAGAGTGGAATCCAACTTGATTTTTGAAACATAGCGTTCCGTCCGATCTCTTCACAAATCCATTCTCATTCTCCGGCATGCCATAAATCTTCTCATTCGGCCTATTTTCTTCCTTAAGGGCTTCGATTTGAGCTTCAAGAATTTTCGATGGTAGGGGTGAATTGATTACCATTCCCAATGATCTCACTCTAAGTGGCTTAGGCGATCTTTTACGCTCAAAGCATCGGCAACAACGTTTGCCTTTCCGGGATGATAACGGATCTCGCGATCATAATCACTAAGCAATTCGAGCCGGTGACGTTGGCGCATATTCAATTCCTTTTGATCTAAGATGTGTTGAAGACTTTTGTGATCGATGTACACTATACACTTGGTTCCGTACTGGATAATGTCTCCATAATTTGAGTGCAAATACCACGGCGCCAAGTTCTAGATCGTGAGTAGTATAATTCTTCTCATGAGTTTTGAGTTGTCGTGACGCATAAGCAATCACTTTGTTCCTTTGCATGAGAACAGCGCCTAAACCCATGTGTGAAGCATCACAATATACTACAAAATCTTGGCTCCTTCCGGTAGTGCCAAGATAGGTGCTTCATAAAGCTTGTTCTTTAGGAGTTGAAAAGGCGATTCTTGATCGTCTCCCCATTCGAATTTCTTCGTTTTACGGGTTAACTCGGTCAATGGTTTAGCTATTTTCGAGAAACCTTGATGAATCTTCGATAATAACCAGCAAGTCCTAAATTGGCCAATTTGATGGGGTTAGTGGGTCTTGGCCAATTCTTATGATTCAATCTTTGCGGGATCACATGGATTCCTTCTTTGTCGATCACATGACCAAGAAATTGGGTGTCTCAATCCAAAAATCACACTTGGAAAACTTTGCGTACAATTTTTCATCCTTGAGTAACCGGGACGGTCTTCAAATGTTCGCATGTTCTTCTTTATTACGAGTATATAAGAATATCGTCGATGAACACAATGACGAATTTATCCGAGATATGGTTTGCGAGACTCTATTCATGAGGTCCATAAATCTGACGAGTGCATTAGTTAAACCGAATGGCATTACTTGGAATTCATAATGGCCATATCGAGTTCTAAATGCGGTCTTGGGTATATCTTCTTCTCTTACCCGTGGCGATGATATCCGGATCTTAAATCAATCTTGAGTATACACTCGAGCCTTGTAATTGATCAAGCGGATCATCGATTCTTGGTAAGGGATAGCGGTTTTGATTGTGAGCTTGTTCAATTCTCTATAATCGATACACATCCGGAATGATCCATCTTTCTTCTTAACGAATAATACCGGTGCTCCCGGGGTGAGGAACTTGGTCTAATGAATCCTTTCTCGGATAGCTCTTCTAGTTGTTTGGATAACTCTTGCATTTCGAGGCGCTAAGCGATGCGGTGCTCGTGCTACTGGAGTAGCTCCGGGAATAAGATCGATTTGAAATTCGACTTGTCGGCGGTGGAAGTCGAGCAAATCTTCTGGAAATACCTCAGAAAATTCCTTGATTACAGGTACATCCTCTAGTCGTTTCTCTTCCGACTTCTTTTCCGTTACTTGAGCTAAGAAGGCATAACATCCTTTTTCCATGTACTTTATTGACTTTGCACAGGATATGATACTTAAGTACTTTCTACTTTGATCTCCTTGGATGACTAAGGTTTCACCGTTGATCGGGATATGAACGGTTTTCTCGTCACAAACAATCCTAGCACGGTGTTTGGACAACCAATCCATGCCAATTACGACATCGAAACTTCCAAGTTTGATTGGCAAAAGATCTATGAGGAGCGAATGATCTTGTAATAGAATAGGACAATTACGGATTACGGTGTTGGTTCCTATTATTTTCCCATCGGCAAGTTCTATCTCATAAGTTGTATCTAAAGGCGATTGGGGATATTTCAAGTAATGGTGCAAAAGTAGTAGATACAAAACTCTTATCGGCTCGAGAATCAAACAAGATTTTTGAGAATGATTGTTAAGAGAATACGTACCCGTCACAATGTCGGGGTTCAACGGTGCATCTCCATCTCCTAGCATGTACACTCTTGCACGCGCATTGTTTGTTTGAGCGACATTTAACTTTGGGCATTGACTCTTGAAATGACCGGGTTCTCCACATCCATAGCAGATTCATGTTTGTCACGGTGTTGCCTCTTCCGGGGTTTCGACAATGTTTACCTTGATGACCTACCTTGTTGCACTTATCGCACTTCACGGTACAAGGTCGAATGGTGCATCAAACATCGGTTACACCGGGATGTGGTCCTACATACCCTTTTCCGGTGGGTGCGGCATAAGCCCTTGCGGCTTCTTGCCTTCGGTTTTGCCGATTGTGGTGTTGATTTACATTGTGGTGATATTGGTTGTTGTTGTTCGATTGTTGTTGTTGGATCGATAGTGGTTGGAATTTGAGGTTTTCCGATCATCAAACTTTCTTTTGTTGTCACTTGAGCCTTGTGCATTTGCAAGCTTTAGTATTGGTTCCATAAGGCGGTGGGATACAATGACAACTTCTTCAGCAGTTTTTGGCTTGAGCGATGACATCTCCTTGATGCTTGAGGTAAACCTCCGATCAAAGCTTCCAAAAGCTTTTCATTGGTGGGAAACAAATGAGGACATAGAGCTCTCGGCTCATGGAATCTCTTGAAGTATGTCTTGAGATCATTACCTTTAGCGACCAAGTGGTAATACTCATCTTGAGTTTCTTGATCTCGGTCCTCGGACATCTTGTTTCATTAGCAGATTGTTTGGATCGACCATGAAATCTTACAAGCTTCTTCCATTCCAATTGGTTGAGCATGGCCTTTCCACCAAGATAACGCATCTTCTAACAAAGTTCCGATTGCAAACTTGACTTTGCAATCATTTGTGCGATCACTTAGCGAAATCGATCTCGGTTCTCTCAAACCAATGAAGTAAACCAATAGCACCTTGATTGCCCTTGAAGAATGTAAACTGCGGTTCATGAACTCTTTGTAATTACACTTGCGAGTTAAAGTGGACTCACTTTGATTTGTTGGAGTGTTAGTTGCATTTGAGTTTGCCATTTCAAGAAGGCGTGCGACCTGCGACACGATTCTCTTGACAATGCGGCGACTTGACCTCGCGTCTTTGCTTGGCGACACGCTCGACTTGACCTCTCGAGCAATTCGGGCGTTCTCGACTTCTCTTGCAATTTCGACTTCTCTTGCAATTTCGACACGTGCCTCTTGGGCAATTCGTTCGACTTCAATGCGTTCGACCGGCTCTAGCGATGTCGGCGACATGTTGAGCTATAGTTGCGCTAACACTTCGGCGACCATTTTACGAATAGGCTGCGGGAGTGATGGTGGATGAGGTAGCTTTCTTCTTGACCATTTTCTAAAATTTTCAAGAATAAATACCAAGATTAAGAAATTATCGATCGATGATAAAAGCGATTTCATATTATACATATCATAATAGTCCAGTTACCACTTTAAATTAATGATATGATATGAATATGATTTTCTCAACAAATCATAATATATATATAAGGACATAAGGATCGGTTCGGCATACATCACCGAGGAATAATATCATAACATCGGAAGAATAATAGAAATACAACCATGGAATACATCGTTACATAGTTTGTTCACAACCATAAGTTACATCATCATAATTCTTGTTCCAAGGTTACAAACCAAAAGATACAAGCCTTAATGCCTCATATGGCGGCTTTATGATACATACTAAGATAAAGATGACTAGGATCTCGCATCTCCGATCGTCATCTCGACGACGACGAATCTCCTCAACCATGGTTGTCAAGTCTCGGATCTGCGCTCACGGGCTCGATCTCTCGCCTCGAGGTCATCAATCCTCTCCTCCGGAATAGCGGTGTGAGCATGAGCGGATGCAAGCTCGTGATGTAGGACTCTCTCTCGACCTAAAGCAGTCTCTCTCAAAGTACTAGCATCTCGAATAGTAGTCTCCAATCTCCGAGTCAATTGGTTAACGGCCTCTCTCGCCTCCACAATCTGAGTACTCATCATATCAAACACAATCTCAATGGAGTAGCGACCTACCACGAGGTTCTCGACTTCTTCCTCCAAGCTCTCTATCCTCACTAGTGGAATCTCATCATAATGTGCCATGAGCTCATTCAACTGATCTTCGTGCCTGATAAGTCTCGTAGCCAACAGAGGAATAGTGTGGTGTCTTGGTTCACCGTGTAATGTATAATTTGGGTGAGTGCGATGGTCGAGCTTTCTCAAGCTCAAGCGAACTAGGTGCTCCCTCCTCTTCTCTCCAACGTCGAGTAAAGGTATCAAGAATGACCATCTCCTAGCACCGGATTTCTTCCTTGGTCCGGCCTCATTATCCACTTGAGTAGGCTTTTCGGGATCGAGATAGTGATGGTGGATAGCACTTGATGCAAAGCGGTAAAATTGGCTCACTAAAAGTGTCCAAAGGAGGTGATCTTGTAGGTGGTGATGAAGCAGAGCGATGTAGTAGTCGATGGTAGAACACGATGAAGTGGCGGTGGTGGTGAAGTAGCGATGGGTGGAGCAAGCAGTGGCCGGTGATGGTGGCGGTGGTGGTGGTGGTGATGGCGGTGGTGGCATCACATGAGTCATAGTGATGGGTCGCACACGCTTCCTAGCGGTGCGTTTGAAGGTCTTACCATTAGGATGCGATCTATAAGGTACTCCAAGCGGCTCGGGTTCATGAGGCTTAAGAACACGAATCTACGTCGGCGACGACGGATAGCTTAGGCGAGATGATCGGAAGAATCGATGAAGCGAGTCGGTGTTCTCGATGACTTGGATGATTCATCATCCACGGCAACAACATCTGAGCGGTAGCCATTCTTTGCGACTCATAATCTTGATCTAGGGTCATGGAAGCAAAAGCATTGTACTCTTGAGGATGGCGGTCATATTTGGAGCGATGGGAGTTGAGCAACTTCACCTTCCTCAAAGGTTCGATTTCGTCAAAGCGATGGTGGTATGATGCGGGGCGGGATGGTGGCATAGTGACGATCGTAGAGGACATGGTATCATCCATCTCGATTGTCGAGACGAGAACAAGCTGGGTGGGATGCGAGACATGGTCTTGTAACAACCCATAAATTAATGTAAGTAAATGCCAAATAATATAATTATTTTAGTTAGCTAAGCAAATCTCCATGCCTAACTTAAAATGAATGCAATTTACTTATGATCTAGTGATGCATCAATCCTAATGCATAGGCGGTCACGGAAGGGCGTAAAGCGGTGGTGTAAAATAGTCCGTTTTAAAAGTGCGGTTATAGTCCAAATGATTTTGAAAAACTCTTTGGTTCTCTATAACCTTGGCTCGATGTAATCTGTAACACCCGAAAATCTTAATGACGGAAGACTAATTCGGTGTTACTTGAATGGAGATCATAGTCAATAATTATAGAAAACGACTCGAAAGAGCGTTTTATTAAAATAGTTATCATTCATCGAAAACTCATAGTTTGTTACAAAATATTGTAAATAGATCAAGTGTTTTTCCCAAAAGAAAGATCATGAGTTTGAAAGAAATGATAACTTTTATGTTTTACACCACCGGATAAGCCTTGCCATGCCCGTTCCGCACCTTGGTCATAATCTTCACCGATTACACGAGATAACATGCTTAAAAGGTCAACAAAAATGTTGAGTGAAGTCCATAGGTTTAAAATAAGTTGAACACAAGTATAAGATCATGATCATTGTAAACTAACAATATCATAAGAAAATATCACAGATTATTATCGCTAAGCTCATGAAACCAAGACTCATTGCATACACGAATTACCGGTGTACGTAAGTATGCCCCAAAGGAGGTAATAGCCAATTACCTAAAGATATTCGATATAGTGCGCCCGGTTATTTCTCTATAACTTGAAGCGGGTTCGTTATTCCCCATAGTACTATTCACGATATCTCGTTCACTCGCGGTGACTAATGGTTCATGATCGGGGACTTGTGGCTAACAACTTAGGCGGTACCAATAATCAAGAAGATCAAGCATTTATGAAAAACCTTGTGTTCTAGTTTAGAGCATGTATCTCCTCGCGGGGTTTATAAAAATAAAGTAAAAGCGAGGCTATGAACTCACCTTGATGATAATGCACACGCACAAATAGATCAAGCACAATGTAGCGGAGGTTCCAACTCGAAACCTAAAATGATGAGATGGCGAATCTCGATAAATGAGCATTTTGGTTCGCGACCAAAATAATAGAGCATTGAATATTCTTATTCAATAGATCATTGGATTGTCAATCCAATAGTGTGCGATCGTGATTAACGTTTTAAGTTAATTTATGTGCTACATTGCCTTAATTAATGATCCTCACTTACGCATAAGTGAAATGTTCCCCGTTGTGATCTTAATAGATTTGTTGAGTATTTTAACGTGTTTGAATAAATTCCCGTGTGTTTTATCGGATTTGATATATATATAATTATAATCTTATATATATATATATATATAAGTAATACATTTAACGTTATCCGAAAATAAAATACTCATATGATCAAGATACTTGTTTTTACGAGGTTATAATGGGTTTATAAGTTTTTCTAAACTTTTCTCAAATTTACACTTTTACCCTCGAGTTACAAAAGTACAAGTTTAGTCCCTATACTTTTAGAAAATGACACTTTGTACCCATAAATATTATAGGCTTAAAGTTTTCGATTTGACACTTTTAGTCCCTCGGTAAAAGCTGATTTTACAAAGTTAACTTTTGTTACACTTTAAAACATTTACTTATTTAGTTATAAATTTATTGGAAGTGTAGGGTATATGTTGCCAAGCTGTGATAGTTGTAAAATAAAAGGAAGGAAAAGTGTCATAGGTGGGATTCGAACTCGGGACCTTCGCCTAAACCAACGCGCCTACCTGCCAACCGAGCTAGGCTCTTTTGTGTTTAATACTACGTTACATGCTATATATATCGAATAGTTTACGTGTTAAAATTTTGCATACATGCTCTTGATTAAGTGGCATGCATGGTTATATTTCTTGTTTCTATTTCTTCTTCTTCTCTACTTTGTTAAACATTTTATGGTTTTCATTCTTTTTATTTCACACTCTACCACAAGGTGATGAGCTTATAAGTTCGACTTATTACAAATAAACTCGAAAGAAGAGCTCTTGGTTTCCTTGGGCTCGATGTGGGTTTAGTCAATCCATTTGGTGCATGTATAAGTGTAACATTATACTCGTGATAACGAAAATAAGTATCGAAAATGAAAGGTGAGAAGGTTCTAATGAAACTTACAACACTCACTTGGAGTGGAGATGATACGTGAGATGAGTGAGCGTGTCGAATGAACTCGAGTACTCCTTGTTCTCCTTATAACTTGTTACCCGAATTCCTATTTTACTCAAGTATTCTTCTAGCTTAAACCTTTCTTTTCTTCCCTTTTCTCCTTGCTCGTGAAACCAAGAGAAATAGTGTGAAGTGTTTGTGAGTTGTATGTGTTTAAGTGAAGGGTGTGTATGCTTGTTGTGGGTTTTAAAGAGTTTCAAGCATGGCTTTTAATTTTGTTTAACTTCATAGATCTGTCTTATAGTCAAATGTTTTATTGTATTTGTTTATGTTTGTTTGATGTTTCTTGGCGTTTCTAAGGAAAGAGAAGAGGTGGGATTTGGTCTCGTTGCATGCATGGGTTCGGTGACATCAAGGCGTGGGTATGTGAGGTCAAATCGAAGAAACACAAAGACCTTTGGTCCTAGAAGTCAAGGTTAGTCAAAATGGGTGGTGCCTAGACATTATTTAAATGTGAGGGTGAGCTAATTTTGCATGTTTGTCTCCTTTTGGTCATGTCTTCACGCAACATGTGCTCAAATAGGGTGATTGTTTATTTGCTTTGTGTTTTGGTTTCTAGTTTGGTTCCTTCTTGTTTTGCTTGTTCGGTTACAAAGAAAGACACACAAAACATTTACTAACTCTTTTAAATATGGTCTTGGGCTTGGGTTGTGAGCGAGGCCCAAAAGGAAAGGAAAATGGGTGTTGGGCTTCTAAGTTTATTCGTGTACTATAAGGGCCAAAAAAATATGGTGTTGGGCTTGGTTCGGTGGTATACAAGGCCCATTAGAGTCGGGTTGGTGAAGTGGTAAAAGTCCGATGAGTTCGAGGCCCAATACTAATTTTATATAAATTTTATTATAATTAAATTCGTAATTTTACAAATTTTACGTATTCATTACGTATTTTAGGATTATCAAGATCGTGGGAAATTTATTTAGATCACAACGGTATATTTATGAGCGCTCAGCTGCGTTGATCATGCATATGCCAATTGATATGCAAATGTGATGTTAAGAAAATTTCATGACGAAATAGATCGTGTTTAATTCTTGATTAAAACGTTAAGTACATTGAAATTTTCCGGGAGCTTACATCAAGCGGGTCCACTGATCAAAATCCTCATAAGCCGCCTCACGAGGATCATAATCGACAAAAGGATCCAAGTACATCTTCCATAATGTTGCTTGATTTAGAGTGAGAACTTGATGAAGGAGCGACATTAGATGATGATGGATATGGGCTTGGACCATAGCTAGACTTTGAGATGAGGCTCCAACAAATGCGGTATGACTAGCATGAAGATGATCGAAAAGGGCTTTACATCATGTTCAAGAGCTTTAAGCTTGTTATCTGACTCATCAAAGGTCATCATGTCCAAACCACCTTTAGCTTTTAAAGCTATGCTTACGTGTAGCCGGGATGGAGGTAATGACCTCGAAACTTAGAGTTCTGATCATCATTATCCCTTTGCGTAGTGATTCAAGTGACTTAAGATCTTGTGAAACTTATCATAGCCCTTGAATTCCTTCCTCTTCGTGAGATTTGAAAATCAAACTGTTGTCTAAGTATGGACTTCTTGATCTCCTAGACTCCTCATTCCCACGAACTTCGCCTTAATTGCTAACCATATATCCTTGGCATCTTGCATGAAGTGAAAATCACTCAGTGATCCTCGGGAATAGCTTCGAAGAATAGTTCGACCTTGGTTTCTCTCTCGAAGCGCCAGCAACTCTTGAAGTTTGGGAGGAACATTCATCATGTTACCAGCTGACATCTGTGGTAGTTCTCTTCAAACTGTTCCCCTTCATAATTATACGCCATAGATTCCAATCAATGTTGGAGATCGATTACGCATCTTCATAGCCCAAAGATCATATTCCTCCCTTTTAAGGTAAGGAAACTTAGCATTGCTATTAGAGACTTAGTTGTTGCGGATGGGTGTAGTTTTGGTTGTTGGTGAGTTCGGTATCAACATCTGAACCGTGCATGATGATTTTGTTATGGTTGTATGGGTGTTAAGAAAAAGCTTGTCCTTAGTATCGTAGAGACTCTCACGAGGCTCGATACCACTTGTTGAAACAAAACAAAGACCTTGATAGATCTTGAGCTCGTGGATCGTTATGTATGCCTATGTAATCACAAGCACAATAAAGACAATCTCTACTACTAATGTTTATCGGTGGAATATAAACACAAGTAACAAATAACTAAGAACTTCTTGATCCTCTATGGATCTTTATATTAACTAAAAAGCGAGTTTTTCAAATCGATACATAACTCATTCTAATGTGTTCCTTTTATAGACAAGGAACCTAAACAATATCGCTAAACCGTTTCCCAAGAAGCGTATAATCATAAAACTAAATAAGATATACACAATCACTTCCTAATAAAGCTCATGTATATCCACACTAAATAAACTAAACACGGAATAAACACTTCATGATGCAGACTATTATCTATTATACTTTGATTATGTCTTCTGAGAATCCACTTCATCTTCGATAGAAACACTTGGCATTAATTTGGCATAATCCGGACTTCACATAATTCCCAACATCACGTTTAATATCAGCAAAACTCCAAACCTACGAACAAACATAGTGTTGCCACAATCGATCAAAAATCTAAAAGAATCGATGCAACACTCTCTAATTTCACGGTTGAGAGAGTCACCAAAAGCGTGTTGAGCTAAAAGCTCTAAAATCAACCTGGTTCAAACAAATGGTTTGAAAGTTGTACCAAGGGAGTCATGAGTATTCTTGATGATGATGATCTAGAATCGGAGACTTTATCGGAGTGGTGGAAATTTCTAGCTCTAAGAGCACACCACTTGTCCCACCTCCGGAATCGGTTTATCGTATTGAGTTTGTTAACTCGTAGGTAAGCGAACTCTCTCAAAAGATCCATCATCCATTTCATCTCCGTATCCAATTGTTTCCGACTTTTCCATTCCTTCTCTCGCCGGATGAGAAAGATGATAATTTTGGAATGAAGTCGATGCTTTTCTAAGTGATGAGTCAATCCCAGCGGGGTTGATGATTCTTACTTGGATTGAGAGGGGACATCCTTTTTCTTGAAAGTTTATTAAGCGAAGAAACGTCCCCAAACCTCCTCAGGAAATTCCTTTGACAATCACCATACAAGCTTCAAATTTAAGCTTAAAAGTGTCAAAAATGGTGATTTGCTTCTTCTACAATGAGGAATGGACATGCATTGTAATGTCACATATTTATTCCATTCTTCACAAATGGTGTGGTTGCTCTTTCCTTTTCTCTTTCGGAATGAGGACACCATCTTTGACCAGTATTATTCTTTATAGTTTCTACTATTAAAAATACCGGTTGTATCTCGTCGAGTGGAACTTTCGATGTTCATGTGTTTATTAACTGTGAATGAAAGTCCGATTGAGATTAGTTTTCACGTTACTTTCCCCATGAACAAATTAATGTGGTCGAGTCGAGCTAGCGACTCGGTAATCAAAAACGATGCACACACCATATGGGTTTCACCCATATTTACATCTTCTTTCTCTATTCTACCACCCCAGTGTGGGGAGTTGCCCACTTGTATATAATCGTCGTTTAAAAAAAAAAAAAAAAAATCTCTCTTTCGTAATAATGGCGTAGTATTTCCACTTTTACATTCTTTGTTTTGGCATAACCACGTACTTTGAATATTGAGGAAATATTCATTTCTAAGTGTGGGAATTCTAACGAATTTCATGTATTATCTACCCAATTCCCCGTTTTTGGCCAAATTTTTTTTTTGAAGTAAGTGTTCTACTTACTCATTCGATTATCGATCCGCCATGTCTAATAGACAAAATGATTGGCTAATCCGGGCAAGCGGCTCTTGGTAAAGATTCTCAAATCCGTTTATATGGCTTGCAATTTGCCCAAATTGTATGGTTCTCAACTCACCATATCCTAAAAGTGAAGAGTTGGCTAGCCCGCAAGGTTATGGCTTGTGGTAAAAGCGATGGAAAATCCATAATTGGTATTCACTCACCAAAGATAATTCGATAATTTATCTAAGAGTTGGCTAGTCGAGCAAGCGAACTGGTAAAAACACATCAAATCCGTTATATGGTTTATGATTTGCCAATAAATCGAGATGGTTATCATGTACTATAGTTCTTACTTGAGCTGAAACATTTGGCTACCCGAGTGATGGCTTTTGGCAAAGAGTTTTTCAAATCCATTAAGTTTTCTCAAATCATTGCTAGGGACTAGCAATATCTCGATGTGGGGAGTTGATGAGTGTCTAAATATTCATCGTTTTTTATGCAATCTAAAGCTGCAAAATCATGAAAACACTCGAAACACATCAAAATGATCAAAATATCACAAATCGGTGTTTTATGTGTTTTAAATGCAAAATATCAAAATCGGATGAAAAATGTATCAAGTTTGCAAAATTGGCGGTTTAGTCCCCAAGTTTTAAAGTTGTCAAATCTAGTCCACGAATTCAAAATGTGAAGTTTTGTCATTCAAGGTCCCTGAAATCTTCTAAGTTGTTAAAAATGACCCTTGAATGAATTTTTGGTCAAATGGCATAAAAGGTCCTTAAAGTTTGAAAATTTGCAAATATAGTCCTTGGACATTTTAAAATGAAATTTTATGCAAAAGTGGTCCTTGTACTATTCATTTATGGCAAGTTTGGTCCTTGAGAGAGCATTGGAAAAAGTTCAAGTTCAGTCCCTCATGTTTGGCAGATTTGCATTTTTGGTCCTTGATAATAATACCAAACCAAACGGACCCTTATCAATATCCAAGGCCCAAATCCAGCTGGCCCAAACACATGACCCGACCCCGTTTAATATTAACCCATCCCTCGGTCAGCGAAGTCAATGGCGGATATCGCCATTATTGTTCATCTCCACAACCACCTTTGAAACACGAAACAGGCGGTTTTCCATGACTTTCTCCACCCCTTACCTTGTCCCTCCACTTCACTAACACCAAATTCCTTTAATTGACTCAAACCACTCAATTAATAGCAAAACACGCCTTGAAGAATTTGGCGCAAAATCCAAGTGGACGGTTTGATGAGTTAGAGATCGAAATTTGGAATTTGGTGGGAAACAATCGAGGTCATCGAGATTCTAAAAGTCATTATAAAGGAGAGATGCAATGTATCAATCATCTAGTGTAATTTCAATTTCTTAATGTCGTTTAAGTATTTTTCAAGTTTGATGTATTTTAAAGCTTTCGGGCATTACATTTAAGTTTTTTAGTGTTGTGAATCTCTTTTAATAAGCAATTTCAAGTTTCAAGTTTTAATATCAGTGTATGCAGTTTCATATTTCAAAAATCTCATGTGAATCAAATGTTGTTATAAGGTGTTTGTAGGGACTGAAATAGATCACATAAGCTCCTAGAAAGCTTACTCAAGCTTTTAGAAACCTTAAAAAAAACAGTTTAGAAGCAAAAATCAATAATCACCAAAAATACAAATTAAATAGGTGAAAAATCAAAAATCCATTGGAAATGGTGTACACAGCTGGAGCAGGGTAAATCTTGGATGGCCTTGGGTTAGAAGCTTAGTGGTAAGCTAATAGGGGTGTTAGTTGGTCCTTGATCTCAGTTTTCAGTTGGATAGCCATTTGTAAGCCTTTTACTCATTTTTTGCATTTCACTGTTTTGATTATTCAGTAGCTTTAATTCTTGTGTTTTATTGTTTATTAGTTATAATTAAGTGTATGTAAACATTAAAATCAAGTGGTTGTTCTTTTAAAGTTGTAGTTTATAAAAACTTAGTTATAACAGTTAAAACTGCATCATCATCATTTCTTAGTTTACTGTTGTAATGGTTGTTGTTTAAAGCTTCATTAGTACTAATAAATGTTATTATAGAGTCTGAAATTAGTTTCATGGTTTAAATTTGTGTTTTGCCTTGAAAAGTTTCAATCTGATCATATAAAGGCTTGTTTGGTTTGAGAAGTGAAACCGAGTTAGAGGTGGATTAAGTTTGTAAATGTTGTTGTCTTGAGTCACACTTGGTCACAATAGGCAGTTGCATACAAGAAAAACCGATACTCCTTTGGATAAAGTCAAAATTTCTTTTGATCTTATCTCGTTTCTTATGCATATGATTTTCATGATCTATGATCATTATTTTGTGTTTACAAGTTGTTCAAATTACTCAAATCAGTCTTAGTTTACCTTATAACAACATAATCAGTGCTTAGAATCAGATCAAAGTTCACTTTGGTCAAACTTTTAGTTTAAATCAAAAAGTCAAATTTTCATTAGGTCGTTTTTGAATAAACTTTGGAATTTCATTGTGTGTTCAATAATAAGTTTTAGCTTAAAAGATCTTAGGGTATTAAAGATCAGTTGCTAAACAAAATTAGAAAAATAATAGATCTCTTTGAAACAGCTTATAAAGTGCTTATTTTCTAGCTTTTTGTGGATACTTGTTACGAAACCATGCCACGTGCACGATGAATAGCACCATTTGAAAAGCTTGCATTGCAGCTTAATTGTTGGTTTTAGCTTGTGATCTTTGGTTCTTTGGATAGCTAACCTAGCCATCTTGAGGTCTCAAGCCTTGTTTTCATTTGAAGCTTGTTTGGTAGGTCGCTATAAGCTTAAAGCTTGTCCCCATTTCTGTTTTAATCATAAGTGCTTATTGTCTTTATAATAGCTTTTCGATTGTGCTTCTTTGTATCTCTTAGCTTCATTTCTGTTCATATAGCTTGTTTGCATCTATTTTGAGCTTACATTTATTAGCAAGCTTGTTTGAGCTTATTTCACAAAATAAGCTCTTAAGCCTCTGATGAGCTTATAAACTTGTCAAACTGACTTATTCTAAGTTTGTAAAATTTTGTCTTTGTTAAAGTTTCATAATATCGGTAGTAAAGTAGTTTTCAAAAGAAAAACCGGAAAATATCAATTTAAAATCGTTGATAGTGTTTATTTAATAGGTTTTAGCTTTTTGATTTTCTTTCTAGCTTATTATTAAGCAAATCTTGTTTTATACTTTTGTTAGTTTTACTGTCATCATATAGTATTTTTAGAAAAGTTTTATATATTTCCTAATCTTTTTAGTATTTATTATAATTTTAATTAGTTAAAAATAGTAATTAATTAGTAATAAATAATTAAAAAAGCATAAAAAATATATTTTTAATTTTAAAATTAGTTTTATAATATTTTAGATTTTTCTATATCATAATTTTATTTTTCTAGCCTTATTTTGTATTTTCTTCTATTTTATAGTATTTATTAAATAGTTAAAATAGTTTTTAATTAATAATAATTAAATAATAATTATAAAAATAATTTTCTTTTTCTAATAATTTTCTTTTATTTTTAGGATTCCAAAAATGTCATTTTTATATTTTTAGGTCTTTTATTTCTTAGATTTCACTTTTTATTTTATGTACGTGTACGTAGTTTTAAGCGTACATTTGCGTTTCTTTTATCGATTGTTGTGTTTTCCAATTCTGTTTCCCAATCTCATTCCAATCAATCGGTGGTGTAATATTCAATCTAAACCTTTTGATCACTATCCTTAGTGATCACTCTATCATCTGAGTTTGTTTTGACACACCATTGAGTCTCAGTGGGACTAAGCGACCCGGAAATTCATTCTATTCTCAGGACTTCATTGTATTTGTGTTACGGCGGTTTTAAGTTTCTTCTGTCGGCCATTCACAAGTGGTCGGCTTGGTGAGAAAACTTATTTGACGGGAGCAGAATCATGCTAGAATGTCACCAATAATATTAGATTGAGGGTGAGTGATGTTGATTCTTTTAGTAGCGATGGGGTTGACTTCAATGGAAGGTTCAAGATTAGAACACAGTTGGTACAAAAGTTGTGTCATAGGAAGGTGAGGTGAAGATGCGGTTGGGTTGATGATTTCCAAGATCGAAGGTCTTGGAAGCGAGTATAAGGTTCACCAAAGTCGTGGACACTTTAGAAGGAATAGGAGTAAAGCGGCCGAGCCTTGATGATTTGATGATGATGGGAGGCGCATCGATGTCACGTGAAACATGGTTTCCATGACCTCATTTACAAGCTCCCATTCACCTTCTCGACTTCAAGCTTAGCGCAAACTCTTGAGTCCGAAGCCCAGCAAGGTCCTCGACATAATGTGATGCATCTTCACTTTCATCGTAAGTATCTCAGAAGTGGTACATGCAATATTATTAGGGGAGAAAGAAGGCACAAGTATAGGTTGTTCATCATCTTCAAATTCACTTCCAGTCGACATCCAAGGTACTGCATTGTTAGTGGGAGATTCTTGAGAGCTGCGCTGGTTAGCCATATGTCTAGTATAACCCAAATAATCAGTTAAGTAGTCAAGGTCAAAAGACCACACACATGACATAATCATGAAAATTGGGCTTATCTTCCATGTATCTCGGGTTCAAAGTCTCCTCTATCTTCTTGGCAGGATAAGTTGTACACTCTGTAAGCCTTCATGATGGTGAATAACCCACAATATAACCATCGTGACTTTCTCATCAAACTTCCCCAACGGATCCTTTGGTGTTTAGAATGGTCCTTGACAACCAAAAGGTTTGAGGTAATGAATAGTGGAGACCTTAACCTTTAAATTTTAAAATTTTTTGGGCCAAAATTTTTTTTAAAAAGGGGTTTTCCCCAAAAGGGGCCCTTTTTTTGGGTTTAATTTCCCAAAATTCCTTTTTTTATTTCCCTTTCCCTTACCAAATTTTTTTTTTTACTTTTTTTGGGGGAAGTTGGGAAATTTTTTTTTTTTAAATTTTTTTTTTGGGAAAAAAGGGGTTGGTCCGGGAAAAAAAAACCCTTTGGGGTTTTTTTTTTTTTTTTTTTAAGGGTTGGGTTTTTTTTTTTTTAAAAAAAAGGGGGGGATTTAATTTGGGGGGGGGGGGTTTTTTTGGAAAAAAAAAATTTGGGGAAAAAAAAAATTTGGCCCCCAAAAAAAGGGGGGTTTTTTTCAATTTTTTTCCCTTTTTTGTTTTTAAATTTTGGTTTAAAAAAAAAGGGAAAAAAAAAATTTTTTTTTGGGGGGTTTAAAAAAAAAGGGGGGGTTTTTTTTAAAGGGGGGTTTAATAAAAAAAAATTTTTTTTTTTCCCCCCCCCCCGGGGGGGATTTCCTTTTTTAACAAAAAATCCCCCTTTTTTTTGGGAATAGGGCCCGGGTTTTGAAGGGGAAAAGGGGTTTTGGGGCCCCAATTTTTTTCCCTTTTTTCCTTTTTTGGGGGGGTTTTTTTTTCCCCAAAACCTTTAATTTTTGGAAAAAAAGGGGGGGGCCCCAAAGGGGTTTAAATTTTTCCCTTTTTAGGGGGAAATTTTGGCCCCGGGTTTTCCCTTTTTAAATTCCCGGGGTTTTTTAAAAAAAAAAAATTTTTTTTTTCCCCGGTTTTTTTTTTTTAAAAAAAAAGGGGTAAAAAATTTTTTTTTTTTTTTTTTTAAAGGGAAAAACCCTTTTCCCCCTTTTTTTTTTTTTTTTTTTTTTTTAAAATTTTTTTTTTTTTTTGGGAAATTTAAATTTTAAAACCCCTTTTAAAAAAATTTTTTTTCAAAAAAAATTTTTTTTAAAAGGGGGTTTTTTGGTTTTTTTTTTTTTCCCCAAAAAAATTTTTTCTTCAAATTTTGGAACCCGGTTTAAAAAATTTTTGGCCCTTTCAAAAGGGGTTTTTTAAAAACCCTTAAATTTTGGGGGGCCCCCTTTCCTTTTTTTTTTCGGGAAAATTTAAATTTTTTTTTTTCCCCGGGAAGGGAAATTTTTTCCCGGGAAAATTTTTTTTTCCCTTCCTTGGCCTTTTCCCCCTTTTTTTCCTTTTTTAAAAAAGGGGGGCCCCTTTTTTTTTTTTTCCCCCCCTTTTGGGTTTTTTTTTTTTTTTTTGGATTTTGGGTTTTATTTTTTTGGGGTTTTTTTTTTCCTTTTTTTTGGCCCCGGCCCCCAAAAAAGTTTGGTTAAAAAAAAATTTTTTAAAAAAACCTTTTGGTTTTTGGGCCTTTTTTTTTAAGTTTTCCCTTTTTTAATTGGTTGGGGAAATTTAATTGGGGGAAATTTTAAAAAGGCTTTTTTAAACCAAGGGTTTTTTTTTTCTTGGGGGTTTTTTTTTTTTTTAACCCCCCTTTTTTTTTTTTCCTTTTAACTTTGGGGAACCCCCAAAAAAAAGGGAAAATTTTTTTTTTTTTTCCCCTTTTTTTTCCCCCCTTTTAAAAAAACCAATTTAAAAAAAACCCCCCTTTTTTTTAAATTTTTAAATTTTTGGGTTGGGGGTTGGGGTTTGCCCCCCCCCCGGGGTTTTTTGGGTTTTGGGTTTGGTTTTTTTTTGGTTTTTGGGAATTTGGGGGGTTTTTTTTTTTTTTTTTTTCCCCCCTTTCCCCCCCCCTTTTAATTGGAAAAGGGGGGGGGGTTTTTTTTTTTGGGGGAGGGGGAAATTTTTTTTTTTAAAATTTTAAAATTAAAAAAGGAAAAATTTTAAAAAAAAAAAAAATTTTTTTGGGCCCTTTTTTGGGTTTAAAGTTTTTCCTTTAAAACCCAAAATTTTAAAAATTTTTTTGGGTTTCCCCCTTTTTTTAAAATTAAAAACCCAAAACCATTTTTTTCCCAGTAAGTCATTGGTAGTTAAGTGCGCGGATGCTAATGAAGTTAAGTCTGGCGGAACTAATGATTGATTATTGATGCATTTTATGATAAAAAGCAGAATAGTTTGTTAGAGTTATATTAGGAATAGATATATGCTGCGTAGAGATATCTTAGGAAGAGATATCTTTACCCTTCTACAAGTCTTGTAGTCAATTAGGGTTTCCTTAGTGTATAAAAAGATCCCTAAGGTATTAGGTTAAAGGTACGAGTTGTAAGCTTTAATCTTTGAAGAAAGTAATAGAAAATACGAAGTTAGTCATTCTTGTATTCTTCATACTTTGTGTGTTAAGATTCCGCATTAACACATCAAGATATTGTTAAGAGTTCTTCACATAATAAATTTGGATTTATTCAAGTTTATTATAAGTCATTCAAGGCTACTTAGATCCATAAACTTTTGGACCTACAGGAATTGCGCCCACTTGTGGGGAGGGTTGAGGGCGAGCCACATGTAGTGAGGCTCGAGGAAGCGCCGAATCCAACCAACTTAACTATTCCTGTCATTTTACGAACCATTGTGATGTTTGGTAAATAACCAAAAATAGCGAATTTTGGTGGGTGTTTATAACCATCTTTACTCGTAATATCAAACGATACTATAATGTTTTCTCGTACTTAAGATTTCAATCGAAAATCTATCTTATCAATTGAAGATATTAACCGGTATATGGATTACATAATTTCCCACACGAGATATACGTTTTATTGATACCATATATATAGGTAAATATATAATGAAACCCTAATGGACCACAAACCCACAAGTCGGAAATGAATATCTTCTAACACCCCGGCAAATTCAAGCGACGAAATCACGAAGCTCGATCGGGTAGAAAACAGAAAACATGAAGTCTGTAACTAAGTTGTTGACCCAATAGCAAGCATGCGGATATATGAGTCTTTGAAATCTTCAAACGAGAACAATTCTTCACCATTGAGTGCTTTAGGACAATAAGAAAAATTGCGATCGTCTCAAATGCAACAAACAAAGTATGCGATACTAGTAGAAGAACATGTAGCTTAACCAAAGATGGGCATTAGGACATCAAAAAGAGGTGCACAGTGATTCTTGAAGAAGTAACCTCATGCACCAATCGAAAAAGTAATACCAATGGTCGAGCATTAGTCGACTTTAGGTAAAGACTAGTTGAGCTTTAGTCGATTGTTTTATGCGATGATGCCTGTGTGAACAGTAGTTTCAAACAAAACTAAATAAAAACAATAGACTATTAAACAAACTGTTAGAGGAGATATTCGGGTAACTTCATGCGAGTAACCATTAACCAAACGAGTGAACAAAGTGTTTATTCTTAATCGACTTTCGTTATAGTCGATGAAAATAATTTAAGTGGAATAGAGAAAAAAAACGAAAATATAAAGCAGACGAAGATAAATTGATTACATAATATCCATTATGTAATCATCATGACGATATGGGAGATAGGAGCAGAAGCAGCGAGGGTTGTGGTGGTGTAGCAAGCGAGGGACTTGTTGATGGAGAAGTGGTAGCATGGTTTTTGGGAGTAAAGAAAGGATGGCAGTGTAGGGTGGTGTAGAAGGTGGTGGAGGTTGATCACAATTCGTCACTATGAAGGTGATGAAGGGGTAGAAAAGGGGAGGGAGGAGAAGCTGTGGATTGTGTTTCGGGTTTTTAAAGGATCGAACCCTCTGATACCATATTAACCGGTATATGGATTACATAATTTCCCACACCAGAGATACGTTTTATTGATACCATATATATAGGTAAATACATAACGAAACCCTAATGGACCACAAACCCACAAGTCGGGCTTGAGCTGAATATTTTCTCTAACAGAAGATTCCGTGAACCGGAGGCATATAGATTTGACATATTTTAATCTCATTACACGGTTCAATTGATATTCATATTATAACCATCCAGAAACCACATAATCCCTCTAAGAAGGACTAAAAGGGTTATATCGTACTTGGACGAAGTGAGAAAGATCGAGACGTATGATGACATGAAGTACATGGTGCATTTCGTCTTCTAGTCAGGGAAAACTCAAAAGCATGGTGTGCTAAAGTCGAACAACCCAACAAAATCAAGATAATTTTGTAGTCTGATCGTCGGTTAGCCAATTTTTGAATTGAAACTCTCAAACTATCATATGTGATAGCATTCGCGATTTAAAAGTCTAAACCAGTCACTTAAGTCGAACCGAGCTAAACATACTCAAAAACTTATAATTTATAAATAGCTTTACTTTGGTATGTAATATGTATGTTGAGTTCTTATGTCGGGTGTTATGATAAGCACACCTACTACCTCCACGTCAACGTCATATCAACTTTTCAGCATATAATGCCTGTAACACTGACCACCTTACTAAACACATAAGAATACCCCACTTAATACAAGCATAACTCACACACACTCATAGCAAAAAATATGTGTGTTTCAATAGGTGGTCTGAACCACCAAACCAACACAAAAATATCATTTTGGCACGCGTTGATGGACAGCCGTTATGAGGGACGGTGCGTGGAGGGTGCCCACCGCAGGTGATGCATGCCTCCATTACGCCTGGTGGTCTTAGAATACCAAGCGGTCTCGTGCTTCTATTTCTTTTCTAAACTTATTTCTTGATTATCTTAGTTTTCTTCATTTTAAAACAAAGTTCATCACCCTTTGCTTCGTTTAATCACATTAAACAAACATATTGATTATGAATTTTTTTATTTGTAAACACAGTCAATAAATACATACCAATGATTCAAATTTCGAAGGCAGCAACGGATTTAAAAAACTTAACGTATCAAAAAGGAACCTACAATTATTCATTTAAAATTTTAAACAAGCTCGTGTTAAGTATTTTAATTCCCACAATTAGTTACAATAATACTCGGTGGCTTAGTAGTATAATCAGAATTAAAAAGTGCCAAACTATATTATTCTAAGAATTAGCCCAAATGAGACGTCTTTACGAGTTACGAGTTCAATTTTCAACTAAAAAAAAAAACTTGGTGGGTTTGGTAGTGAAGTTCAAAAAACTTGGTGGGTTTGGCCTATTCAAATGCGTCGATTTGGTTTACAATTGTCAAACCGAACTTGCTCATCTGACCAACACTTTGCAGCATAATTCAGCCAAACCAAACTATACACTGCCCTGCTACTAGCTTGTGAATCTAGTGGCTATGACTAACAAAACTGGAGTTACGTGTTTATTCAGGAATCAGGAGCAGGGATTGGGAAACCTTGAATGAACCTCATCTATGTCTGCAATGATTTCCGGACTGAGCTTCACATCACATGCATTAACAACCTGTTCAAGTTGCCATAACTTTGTAGCTCCAAAGATAGCACTGCTCACAAGAGGGTGTTGTAAAACAAAAGCTGCCGAATATCACCAGAAACAAGTAAACAAATCAAGAAAGGTGCAGTTGAAAAAAGCTTAAAGTTTCATTCTATTAATATCGTTTAATCTATTTTTGTAGATCCACTTTAAACTACGAAGGCATTTCTGTTTGCATAAAAGAAATCTATAAAACGAGGATGTTAAATGACCAGACACGAAGTATTTCCTTTTGTTAAGTTTCTAGCAAGTCTTTCAAGATTGAAACATTGCAGAAAAGCACAAGAGTGTTATGGGGCACCAAGAAAATGTTAATACAAAAGAAAGAATACGGAGAGAGTAAATCATACCAATTGCAAGAGATACCGGATGTATACCATAACGTTCTGCAATAGAAATATATGCCTGCACAATTTTGTTGGATCACAAAATTTTTGTAACGTATGAATATATAAAGGTGAATTTCACAAAGTATGAGACTCGGTTTACTTTATTAGCTTCTCTAATGGTTTCGTTTGATAGGTTGTATCTGGACTCCCCTTCTGAATACCTGCCTTTGAAAAGATTCAAACGAGCATCATCTGCACCACCGTCGGGTAACAGATACTTCCCGGATAGCAAACCCATTGCAAGAGGGCTATACGCCAATAAGCTAACCCTAAAAGTTATATACGTAAAGATCAAAAAAGCACCATTGGCAAATAATATTTGAATTTCAAAATTATTTTCGGCTTAAAACATGTCAATTCAGTTAAATGGTGGCTTAGGCTGGGTTCACATAATTTTTATTAAATATTAACGTCTAAAAATCTTTGAGAGAAACAACTTACCAGGTTGTGTGGCTAAAAATAGACTTTGGGCAAGTTTCAAACCATTTAACACGTTTCCCTTTAAGCTAACTTTTTATGATAAATTTGACCCGTTTGTGTGATAAAACACAACCCAAATCGATCCATTCATAAGTTTATGGGTGCAAATATCTCGAAAGTTAGTAGTCTAGTTTACAATAGTATTCACTGCGAACTTACCCCTCAAAATGACAGCACTCCGCCAATCCTGAATCGAAAGTTCGACACAGCAAGTTGTACGAGTTCTACAGTATTGAAAAAAAATATATATTGTAAACATAGTCACCAGTTGTGCATTTTTGTTTGGAACAAAAAATCAAGCGATGCCAAACCTGAACAGATACTATTCTTGGATATGCAGGATTCTTTTCAGCAGCTTGTAGAAACTTCATGACCCCATACGGTGTTTCGTTACTAACACCAATAAATCTGATCTACACAAAGTTTTGTCTCATATTGTTATGCAATGTTTGATTATTTGTACAAATCATGAATAATATGACTTGATATGATTAGTTGATTACCAACCTTACCGGCATCAACCGCTCTTCCTAAAGCATCAAGTTGTTCATCAAAACTAACAGAACTATATTGTCTTGCAGGATCATAATCAGTTTCCCCAAACATCGGGACATAGCTGCATCAAATCCAGGAAATGTTTAGAGGTAAAAATATTAGGTACCGTGTTAAATTAAGGGAACAATATACAAACCGATCAGGCCAGTGCAGTTGATAAAGATCAATATAATCAGTCTGTGCTTGCAGCAAACTGCATTAGTTCTCCAATATACAAAACCACCCATCAATACTCTACATACGTATGAGTAAAAAAAAAAGCACTTGAGCATCAGATTATAGACTAATGTGAACTCACCTATTGTCGATAGCCTCCTGTATATTCCTACCATCCAAACTTGTCGGGCCGCCTCGAATCCAAGTCATTTGCCCAGAGGGGCCACTAACCTGCAAAACAAATTTCTAATTAAACAAGCATAATGTTTCATTATATGACACAGTCACTTTGGGACTGTTTGACATTGCTTTTAAGTTCAGGTAATCATCAGTTGTTCGTGCTTGGGTATAGCGAAACTGCTTCTGATTATCATACTATCTAGGGTCTAATTATCAGTTGATGAGTATTTATCTATAAAATACTTAATAATAAGATTTTCCAAGCACCAAAACAACTAATTATCTTCAAATTTTCCATATCGCATAACCACTTCTAAACGCCAAACGCCCTTTATTAAACCTAAGACTCTAAGAGCAATATGCATACATAGATACATACACGTTGCATACTATAAGCAATCACAAAGAATAGGAAGCACAAACCTTGGTAGCAAATACAACACGATCACGAGGTATTTTTCGCTCTTTAACCCATCGGCCAAAGTATTCTTCGCTCCGTCCATGAGTTTCTGCACGCTGTGGCACCGGATACCTAAAAAATGAAAATTCTTCACACAGCTAAATTTCATACAGTAAAGACCAATCAAGTGAGAAAGCTTAAAAATCACATTACATTTCCCCCACATGATTCCAAAATTAAAAACCACATAACAAAAATAATATAGTGTGAGATTTATAATTCAAGTTTAATTTAAAATACTAACATTACTGGTTACAAAAAGTGCCCAAATGAACCCAACAACAAAAAGTACAATAATCGGACAAATACATCTGTTGTTAGCTTATTGCATTTTGAAAACTCGGTAAACTGGTTTGAGTAGTCTCACATGCTTAGCAACTTATTTGGCACTCCAAGCTGTTTTTAAGAAGCCAATGTTTTTTTTTTTCTTTCGGTACAAGCGAAACCCACCTTTGGTGTTGAGGTGCTTTCTAAAAGAGCTTATTTAGCTAAAAAGCACTAATAAGCTAACCCAAACACTCCTTATATATCACAAAGATAACTAAACACCATTCATTGGAAAAAAAAAAAAAAAAAAAGAAGAGAAAGAAGATTACATTTCAGCAGAATCAAAGAAGTTAATCCCAGAATCAAATGCTTTATCCAAAAGATTGAAAGATTGAGATAAAGAATTCTGTTCACCAAATGTCATAGTACCTGTTAATGAAATATATAAGTTTTTTATCCAAAGTGAAAAACATAACTAGTTCATGATGATTGAGTTACTTACCTAAACATAGCTTTGAAACATTAAGGTTAGGGCCAAGATTTGACATAGGGATCGACATGTTTAAGGAAAACTCAACTGCAAACACAACAACATAGTATTTTGTTTTTGATGATAAAAGCTGGAAAAAAAAAAGTCAAAACTATATCCAAAAGTCAAAGGTTATAAAAATTTTGGAGATGCAGGGGATCGAACCCTGTACCTCTCGCATGCAAAGCGAGCGCTCTACCATTTGAGCTACATCCCCATTGTGCGATCTACAAGACTACAAGCCTAGATTACAAGAAGACTAATTTTTTCTATTATTTAAGGGTGGCTTCTGGATTGAAGTTGGATTTAAATTTTAGGTGAGTTTGGTTCGTAGATGGGTTTTAGGAGAGAAAAAACAACTGTATTATATAATATTAAAAATGTAGTTATTTTATAAATAAATTAGATTAAAATATATTATTTAAAAATAAAATTTGAGAAAAGAAAATGAATATGTTATAATTCGAAAAAAAAAAGAAAAAAGTTAGAAAAAAAAATCAATAGAATATGTGATTACCCTTGTGTTAGATCAAAAGTCACTAGTGAGATTGAGTTTTTGGGGTTGAGACTCATGTGTCAGAGAATGGAACGATACCAAACGTTGGGTTTAAGATTCTTTCAACCTAAATCGGTCAAATCCTTCGCATCAAACGGCACATTAGATTTGAATTAGGATTTGGGTTATAATTTGATTTAAATATTATCTATTATATAAATACTACGGGATTTATAAATGAAATTTGTTATTATAAAATCAAATTTAAAAAGCATCGAGCGTTCGTTTGGTTTGTAGATGGGTTTAGATTTGTATTTTGTGTAAATTTGAAAAAGAAAATATGAGAGAAAAATTATATTTGTATAACATTTTATACTTGATATTGTAATTAAAATTATGCTAAAATTTTGTTTTGATTGATATTGTAATATCGATCTTTGCAAAGGTCGGTCTATCTTCAATAACATGTTCCCCCCGCCCCCCTCAACCAACACATTTTTAGTGTAGTTTGATTGGCTAGGCGACCGATCTTGTGCATTTGGTTTGTGTGTTTGTATTTTTTAATTAAGTTTTGTGGAGTATGTTTTTGGTTGTTACTAGGGTCGCCTTACTACGGGTTTAGGATCATGTGTTTTGTGTTAGAGAGATAATCTGATATGGCGCTGAGGTGACTCTAAAAAAGTTAGGTCACCATTACTACTAGTCTTAGGGTCATGTGTATGGTCTTAGAGAGAGAATCTGATATGACATTGAGGTGCCAAGTGTGACTTTAGAAATGTTGGGTCATTATTACTACTAGTCTAAATGATGTGAGATAAAAGTAAATGGGCCGACATGTTTAGCATAAAAAACCTACCTATTATGCATGGAATTAGAAAACCATTGAATAAAACTTTATCAACTATAAACCCCAATCCCCATCCTAAAACCCGTTAAAACAAATGAACCCTGAGTATGAAGGAGTGATGTATGAATGAGTGATGGAAGTGAAAAAACGGCCACATCATGAAAAAGGACATAAAATGACGGTAACATTTGTGTAAACCTAGACATATGTCATGGGGTCAGATAACAAATATTCAATTTACATTGCCAATCGGAAGGCCCAAATCAAGGTGCCAAAACAATCTAATTTTAACATCATAGCTAAACCTCACTTCAAATCCTATCAACCAAACGGGCCCTAAACTTTTTTTTAAAGAGTATATTACTCTTTATGAAAAATGTATTAGAGTGCACGCACTATCCATTTGACACGCCACTAGGGCATTTTTAGGATGAATGGCGCTGCCATTCGCGCCATGCTACATCGGTTCGTCGTTCGTCCCTTTACCATTCCATCGACGGACGCCGATTTGTTTATTTATTTATTTATGTATTTTTGTTTTGTGAGTGAGTGAGATATTTTTAGTGATGTGTTTTGTGAGACCTACATGCATCAATAACAGTTATTGAGTGTTATTGTTAAGAGCGTCATGTCCCATAACATGTTAACACCACATTTTCAATGTCACATCAACTCCATATCACCATCTTCACTTTTAACACAAACACCAAAAAAGCCCCTCCCACATAACATTTATTAACATGTTAACACCACCATTTTTGGGACCCTTCTTTTTTATTTTATAGTTCATTTTTCAAACAAAATAAATTTTCATACATTAAATAAAAATACAAATAACATTCAAAAAAATTAAAAAAAAAAAAAAAAAAAACAAAACAACTAAACTTTGAAAAATAAAAATAGAGTAAGCTATGAAAATACATCCTTGTGGTTTCACAGTTTTGAGACCTTACATCTCGCTATAAACTATTTCTTATTCATATTCGTTAGCCAACGTTAGCCATTATACATCCACGGTCACTAACTCATTAGTTTTCTTAGATTAAGTCTTAGCGGAGGCATTTTGTCTTTTTTACTCATACGAGGGATGTATTTTGCGATCTCTCTTTTACATATAAGAGGATGTATTTTGCAAAATACTTTTATACTTTACTTTTTTTTTTAATTATTATTATTATTAGAGTTAACTATTTATATAAAAAACATTTTGTCGAAAATATTATAAAAATTAAAATTTTATAAAATTCCGAAAATTTTATAAAAAAAATTAAAAATTTTATAAAAATTAAAATTTTATAAAAAATTTATAAAAATTCGAAAATTTTATAAAAAATTCCAAAATTTTATAAAAATTCGAAATTTTTCAATAATTTTATAAAAATTCGAAAATTTTATAAAAAATTATTAATAATTAGAAAATTTTATAAAATATTCGATAAAATTTTTATAAAAACCAATTCCGTAAAAACTTTCTTTTAAAATTTTTGTTTTTAAATTCAGTTAAAATTTGTTTTTAAACTTTTTCTTTTTACAGATTTTTTATTTTTTGAATTTTTATAAAAATTTCGACAAAAAATTCTTTTTCTTTTTGAATACTTTTGACGGAATTTTTATAAAAATTTCGACAAAAAATTCTTTTCTGCTTTTGAATACTTTTTGTGAATTTTTTATAAATTTTTGTAAAAGTATTCCATAAAATATATTTTGTTTTGAATACTTTTAGCATAAAATTTTTTTGAATACTTTTAGCAAATTTTTATAAAATTTTATGCTAAAAGTATTCAATAAAATATATTTTTGTCGAAAATTTTATAAAAAATTCGTAAAAAAAAAAAGTTTAAAAACAAATTTTAACGAATTTAAAACAAAAATTTTAAAATAAAGTTTTTACTGAATTTGTTTTTATAAAAATTTTATCGAATATTTTATAAAATTTTCGGAATTATTAATAAATTTTTATAAAATTTTCGAATTTTTTTTAAATTTTTTATAAAATTTTAGGAATTTTTATAAAATTTTTGGAATTTTTTATAAAATTTTCGAATTTTTATAAATTTTCTTATAAAATTTTGAATTTTTATAAAATTTTGAATTTTTTTATAAAATTATCGAATTTTTATAAAATTTTTGAAATTTTTATAATATTTTAGACAAAATGTTTTTTATATAAATAGTTAATAGGATCGAACTTTCTTATATATTTAGAGGTGTGAGGCAGGATTGTTTGGCGACTCCACACTAATTTCTTATAAATCTTTCGGGTTTAATAAAGTGATGTTTTAAAAAAAAAAAAAAATAATAATAATAATAATAATAATAATAATAATAATAAAAATTAAAAAAAAAAAAAAAAAAAAAAAAAAAAGCGTAAAGTATAAAGTATTTTCAAAATACATCCTCTTATATGTAAAAGGTAGTATGTAAAATCATCGCCGTATGAGTAAAGACCAACTTGACCCTCCGGTTAGCTTAACGAAGAAAACGCGAGTTAGTGATCGGGATGTATAATGGCTAACGTTTGGCTAACGAATGATGTAACTAGCCAATAGTTTATGGCGTGGATGAAGGTCTCAAAATGGCGAGGATGTATTTTGCGATTCTTTAAAAAAATAAAATTCTACATTTTAACAACCCACTTATTCTACCAAAGCCCAACCCACTTTAAAAAAAAAAAAACCCTTTCTTCTCCAACGCAACACACATAGTTAATACAATCAACACAAATACAACCCATTTAAATTGAAAAGAAAAAGCAAACAACAGGCGTTGGTGGGTTAACATCCAACCCAACGCCGGTATGGTAACGCTGGCAACGCCGGTGTCACGTCAGCCCAACGCACGTTGCTGCGTTATCATACTTAAAGCTCTAAGGAGGGTATTTTTTTAATTATTGATGTGTTGTTAGTAGGATGATGAGGTAACGCTAAAGTGAGACGCCAATAATTATTGGTTTGTTTCTTCACCCAACTCTCTTATACACTTGAAAATCAATTTAAAAGAAATTATGACACATGTCAAAAGTGATACATAAACGATACTATAATGGTTTTTACTCAATTAATGTTTTCATGCTATAATTTTGCTGATCATATGTTATTTTAAAAGGCGCTTAACTACTTAAGAAAGGATTATATAACTTTCTTAGATTTTTTCTATTAGTTTTGATTTTCGTTGAGATGTGTTACTTGGGGAGTGTTTATTTTTACTCTTAGCTAAGAGATTGGGTCCACGATAACATTTAATATTGTTTTTCTTCTAAGTGGGTTCTACATATTTCCCTTATTTGGTCTATATCACTAAGGGGGGAGGGAGTCATTGTGGTTTAGGATCGGGGCCGAAAAATATTTTCGGTACCGCTCGGGAGCACCACCCTCCACTTGTGGTACATAAAATTCATACCAATTCCATCCCAAATCGGGCTATTCTCCCGCTCCTCACCCGCCTCCAACGGTAAAAAAAAAAAGATGTGACTAGAAAGCGGCTGGGAGGAAAAAACTATTTCACATCTATATATACATTCATATACACATTTAAATACAATTCAAAAACAAATACATCCCCAAAAATCTATATGGATCAAAGGAAAACCGATCCAACCTAAGCCAACCGGTAGCAAAAACCGCGCCCCGGCTCATCTTCATCCCAACCAAACCCAAACGAACCCGAGCGGGTATGACCGAATTCTCAATTTCGTAACCCGCTCAACCGAATTCACAATTCGCGGACCCAACCTACCGCTGACCAAACCAATTCGGCGTGCAACAATTATTAAGCCAACAATTTTCTAACCAATTTGATTTTTCACAATTTGCAAACTAAGGCATGAATTTTCACAATTAGCAAACCAACCCGAAAGTAGCATGTCGATTCAAACCGGTTATAACGAGTTTCACTTGAACCCGTCTCCACCTCTACGAGAAATTTCGAGTATTACCGTAATGATGTTGACGATGAAGGCGAAGAAATGGGAGACACAACAACAAGAAGAAGATGTTGAAGAAAAGAAGAAGGCGAAGAAGAGGTCGAGGTCATTCCCGCTCCAACAAAGACGAAAGCGAAGTCGAAGATGTGGACATAAGCGGAAGAAATTTCCTTAGCCAAAGCCTACATAAACGCTTCTCAAGACCCAAAAAAAGGCTACCACCAAAAAAGTAGATCATTTTGGAAAAATGTCTTGGACACTTTTAATAAGCATATGGGTGAAGAAACGGATCGTACCCATCACCAAGTAAACTCAAAATGGAAGGATTTGAATAACAAGGTTACTAGTTTTGCCGAAATTTACAACAAAAAAAAGTCTAACATGAGTAGTGGCATGAACGATGAAGATGTGTTAAAGGCGGCTCAAGTGGAGTACGTGAAAAAACACAAGACCAAAGGCGGGGTTCCTCATTTTGGTGCATGGGATGTTTTGAAAAAATTTCCAAAGTAGAGTAGTGTGTCGACATTTGAAGAAATGGGATCTTTGAGTTCGAGAAAAGCAAAAACTAGCGAGTCGCACGCAAGGTCGTTTGAAGCTGAGTTTATGCCTATTGATTTGAACGACGAAGAAGTTGATGAAGATGTGTCGGAACAACCCGCAAGACCAACGGAGCCACCAAGGCGCAACCGTAAGAAATCGGTTGAATCGACTTCTACCGGTAGCGAAGAACTCATGAAGCTGGTCTCCGAGTTTAATGCGTACAACAAAGACGAAATTGAGGACAAAAGACGTATTCGAGCGGAGAAGCTTCGCATGAAGGAAGCGAAAATACAAGCTAGGATTTCTCGTGATTAACAAGTCCAAAGGCTCTTCAACAATAAAAACAAATGGAAGAACAACAAAAACAAAGCGATTTGGAGTTCATCTTGAAGCCGCGTGACTAATACACCGGACCTTTGTTGCAAAAGGTGTTGAATCAAAAAAAATAAATCGCCGAACGTTGGGGATGGGAGTTTTAAGTTTATTTGTTTGAAATGAAATATTTACGTTTTTAAAATATTTTTATTTTTAATGAAATATTGAAGTTAATTGGGGAAAAAATTAAATAGTGAAGAGGAAATAGAAACTGAAAGATGGGAAGGGTTTGAAAGATACTCATTCCCTCTAGAGATGGGTTTGAAAGATGGGTGGAAAAATGGTGATGTGGAGAAGAGAGAAACTGAAAGATGGGGGAAGAGAGGGAGACCACTCCCTCCCCCCTAAAGGAAGAAAAGTGATCTCGTCCCCATTAATTGACAATAAAGGACATGGACTCACTACGAACCCACTTGTATTTATAAACCACTTAATGTGGAAAAGAAAATCACACCCTCAGGTGTCTTTGTTTATGAGTGTAGTTTATCTTGGTGTGTTTGTCAAGGTTGTTTTAGTTTATTTGTATAAGAATGTACGTTGACTTCATGACTAATCTGCAATTGCTCGCTCCTAAGAACACTCTCAACGGGCTCGTCGGTTTACAAACCGATGAGTGTTGGTTTGGTATTTAGAGTGGGACCCATTTGAGTGTTTGTGTGTGTGAGTGTTTTGTGGGTCATATTTGTGTATAAGTGATAAAAAAGAGACACACTACCATCGGCAGGGGTGTGTCAGTTTGTGAAGTGTTGATGTGACGCTGAGATGACACAACTGACATAGAAAGAGACGTGTCACTGTTGGGAGTGGTCTAACTAGTTTTTACGAAACTATTTTTCTTCGTACTTCAGAGGAAGAACACATTGTATGCAACCTTGTCAAGTTGCTACATCTACTTAAAATGCAAGGATATGGTGTCGATCTCGAAAAGAATTTGACTATTTGTGCATGATATGAATCACTATGAAAATATTGTTAGCCTGTATTATGTAACGGGCCTAGCCTGTGTTTAGAATGTTCCTTATTGCCTATTTATAGGCTTGATGTAATTGTAATCAAATCAATAAAACATAATATTCGGCATTCAATATTCAATATTCTCTTACATGGTATCGGCCCTGTCGGTCATACCCAAAACCCTAAACTCAATCGCCTTAGCCTCCCTCCGTGCGATTACTGGTTCGGTGGTTGAGGACTCCTAACCCTCCTACTTTGATAAAACACGCTCTTTTAAAAAAAAAAAAAAAAAAAAAAAAAAAAGGGTACTTTCAGTGTCGTTTGATAAAGCGAGATAGATTCAAAAAGAAAACAACATTATGGTTGGATATAAATCGGCAATGGTTACCTAGTGTCGGTAGGACATCATCAGCATACTTAAAAAAAAAAAAAAAATGGATCTCTATGTTTTTCTAGAGAAAAGCACGCCCGTTTGTTCGGAATGTTCTTTGGGGGTTGAAGTTTTAGAACCAACTTTCGTTTCCTCATCTTTTCTTTCATTTGTTTTAGTTGTAGGGGATACTTTGAGTTATCCCGTTTTAGTTGCAGGGGATACTTTGAATTATCCCATTTTCTTTTTCCTTTTTTTCTTGTGTTGGTGATTTGTGCTAAGGTCACAAATCCACACATTAATATTGTGTTGTTCGTGCTTTAGGTCACGAGCTTGTGTGTTGGTGATTTGTGCTAAGGTCACAAATCCACACATTATTATGTTAATGTTTTGTTTTACTTTTCTTCTCTAGTTTACTACTCCAGTCTGAGCTTTCGCGATTTTGTCGCTCGAACTGCGAAGGAGTGTTAGCCTGTAGGCCTAGCCCGTGTTTAGAATGTTCCTTAATTGCCTATTTATAGGCTTGATGTAATTGTAATCAAATCAATAAAATCAATAAAACATAATATTCGGCATTCAATATTCAGTATTCTCTTACAAATATAAGTGATTCGGGCATGTAGGCTTTAGCGCAAAAGATAGATCAGATACTATTAGTATTTGGTTCTTGTAATGGTATTTGAATTTTCATTTTCATTTGATATTGTTACGTCTTTGGTCTTGATGTTGTTCTTGATCTTTGGTGTTGTTCTTTGTTCTTGAAAAGATTATAAAAAGATTATTTTATAAGCTACGTGAAGTAATCTTTTATTTTCGAGATTATGGAAGATTATTTTTCTTATAATCTTTTATAAGTTATGTTGCCAAACAAGGATTATTTTTTAAGTAGCTTATTTTCTGAAAAATAAGCATAATCTCTCCATAATCTTGTGTGCCAAACATTAACAGTATGTAATATTAGAACATACTTCATGGTTTTGTACTTGTTGGTATGGTATCCTAAGCAGATTCCAACCATCTAATTAACCATTTGAGCAACAACACAAAACTTATAACCAAGGTTGTCAAGATCGGGATCTTACCCAGGATCGTTTTCGTCTTTGCAAGATCGTGATCGTAAGATCGGATCGGGATCTTAAGATCCTACTCTAATGTTATTTTCTTAATAGTTTATGTAATTTTATACAAATCTACAAATTCTAATACATTATAACCACAAAATAATATGAATGTTTCATATAAGTGTTGTCCTAAATTATGATTATAGAATGTTTAAAAAGATTAACGTGTTGTTTTTGAATTCTACAAACAAACAACCCATAAATTTGTAGTTTTTCTTTGTAATCCGAGAAAAGTAAGATCGGATCGGATTAGATCGTAAGATCGTATGGTCGAATCGGGATCACTATAAGATCTTAAACACGAAGATCACATGTAGGATCCGGATCGTTTCTTTCTTGATGTCGTAAAATCGTGAGATCACAAGATCGGGATCGGGATCACGACAACTATCTTATGGGTATGTTTGGCGAAAATAGATTGTCTTGGTCTTGGTCTTTGTTCTTGATCTTTGGTCTTGATCTTTGGTCTTTAAAGATTATAAAAGAGATTATTTTATAAAATACGTGAAATGAACGCTTTTATTTTCGAGATTATGGAAAATTATTTTTCTTATAATCTTTATAAGTTATGTTCTTAAACGAGGATTAGTTTTAAGTAATTTTATTTTTAAAAAAATAAGCATAATCTCTTCATGTCTTGTGTGCCAAACATAGCCTATAACCAATTCAAACTAAGTTATAAGGAACTTAAAAATGATCATATAACTTCGCAATATACAAGTTCACCGAAAAAGGGTCAAAGAGACCCTGATGGGATACAACAAGCTAGTAATCTATTTCTCTAACAGCGCAATTTATGCGTGCACGACTTTAAACTATACATATGATTCACTAATATAAGTTCTTTCTATCTTGTGTCGAATAGGTGCTTCAAGTATAGGATACTTCTTAACCGAATCCAAATCAAAAGGAACCACAAGCGACTTCATATTAGCTTTCGCACCATGACCTATCAAAATCATTGCAAGCTGTGCATGCCCTGCCTCTACTGCCCGATGCAGAGCCGTGTAGCCACTTCCATCCACCAAATCAACCCGAGCACCATGATTTAACAACACTTTAACCCCGTCTATATAACCCTTAAACGCCGCCCTATGCAAAGCGGTCCACCCATGTTGATCTTTGCCATTTACCTTTGCCCCATTTTCCAAACACTTCTTCATCTCATCAACATCCCCTTTTCGTGCTGCTCGATGTAAAACATCTCCTAAATGTAACATATCATATAAATCCGTATACCCTTTTTCAACCGCGAGATTATAAGCAGTTTTACCTTCTTTGTTCACCGCGTATTTCACATAATTACAAGAATCTAATAGAAACTCGACAGCTTCTACATGCCCATTACTAGAAGCACAATGGAGTGGTGTCCACCCTTTAAAATCAACTAAATCCGGGTCGATTCCTAAGTCAACTAAAAACTTAAGTACTTGGACATAACCATGAGTTGCACCTATATGAAGAGGTGTTTGACCTTCGAAATCGACTAAATTTATATCTAGATCTAAATAGCCCATACACAAAACTTCCATTATATCTACCCGATCCATAGAAGCTGCAACGTGTAATAATCGATCGTGTTCACGATCAATCACACAGCTCGATTCAACCAAAAGTTTAACGGTATCAATATAGCCAGATTTTACAGCTAAAGAGATAACAGATTCACCGTCTGGTTCCCAAGTATTTACATCAGCTCCAGCATCAAGTAAAGACGAAACAACATAACAATTCCCATGCATCACAGCCAGTCTTAACAAAGACGTGAGCTGTGATTTATCACACCACGTGATCGCTTTTGTCATAACAAAAGCGATCTCTAAAGTCTTGGAAGTAGAAGAACATGTCAAGAACTCAACGACATGTGGGCCCACAACCGAAATAGGAATCGTTGCATCCTTAAATATATATGGGCCTGGTTTTGAGAACAAACGTTTCAGTTCTTCCTGGCTAGCCTTTCCTGTAGGTAACATAGATGATCTTACAAGCACGTTATCTAACGTGGTCGAAAGAGGTGGAATATCACACGGTTTCGCTAGATTTAACGTGAAAGTTGATGTTCCAAGTGGTGGGATGATGGAATACGCTTGTGTAAACGAGAAAATCGTTTGGTTCGTCGTGTTGAGTGAAATCGCCACGGACATGGTATGCATCAAATTAGTTAGCTTAAAACTTGTTGAACATTTTTGGTTTTTGGTGAACATAAGGTTTAGTTCATTCACATCTGCCTTAACCAATCTGTCCATTTTTGTGAATAATGAAATTTGCTATGTTTGGTTAGATTAAGAAAAGTATAATGAAGATGGGCGTTACATCATATGATTATTATTATATGGGCAATATAAAGTTGTTGATGTTGATATTTGAATTATTAAATTTAGGATTAGTATATAAACGAGCGCGTTAACCCGCGCGTTGCGACGGGAGTTCGTTGTCGCCGATCGTTTATTGGCGGGAATGAATTTCTTTAAAGTTTTTTTTTTTGTCTTTGTTAAATGCGGAAGTCTTGTTCATGCATGAACAGTAAAGTGCATGAACAGTATTTTTTACTCACATTCACCAAATGAGTTTTAGTATATTATATAATATGAAGGATATATGTACTAGTTTGACATTTAGGAAGATGGTCGGAAATGGAGAGTGATTGGCATGAAGAAATTAAAACCTTTAATAGTCAAAGATGTGACTTCACAAGGACTAACTTGTTTGAAACGTCTAAAGTAGGGTTAGCAGGAACCGCGAAAAAAAAAAAAAAAAAAAAAAAAGCCACAAAAATCGATCCGCTCTGAAAACTGATAATGCGGTTCTGAATTAAAAAAATCGTATAACAATGAGACTAGACCATATTCCACAATTTGACTCGACGTCCATCCTGACGCCAACTTTATGTAAACTGGCGTGCGTTATGTATCTCCTCACGGAGTCACGGTGGTAAACTTAAGAACTTTAGAAGTTTGTATTCTTGATGATCGTAATTCTCCATGAATAAGTCCGCTAACTCATCAATATACTTCGATCACAAAAAGCTAACTAATTTTTTAAACGTCTATTTCTTTTGTCTAAACACCAAATCCATTGGTAAAATTGACCTCTTCAACCAAAGTTATATTTTACAGCTTCTCATTCAACCATATGCATATAAACAAACTGCCAAGAAGTTACAAATAGTTGAAACTTAAAAGCCAACCCCAAATAACTTTCAACTAAAGGTGACAATTATAGACAAGGACCAGTATCATTTTTTTTCTAAAGTTTTAACCCACTAATCCCACTATGCAAGTATGCATGTTAGGAAGGAAAAAAATCACAGTTGAGACAAATTTAATTAGTTACAATATAGAAAAGTACACAAGAATCTTCCACCATCAAGAATATAATAGTTTTTTTCATTTTATGATAACCACAAGCCAATGAACCTTTTTTAAAATTATAAAAACTAAATAATTCCAAGTCAATCGCCATCACATAGAAGGAAAAGTCTAACAACTCAACGAAAGAAAACAAAGGTTGAAAATGTCCGTTCCCATCTGGATCTAGTGGTGGTAGAAGGTTTGAAAATGTTAATCATACATCAACTTGTCTACTAGATACCAAAATTTAAAAGATAAAACCAAAAGAAAGAAATATTTTCGAGATGGGCTAACTAGACATCTAACTAGTAGCACAAAATTTTCGTAGAAGATGGATTTAAAAGATAGGAAATTTTTATAAAATTTTCATTTATTAACTACTTAGAATAATCCGTGAAAATTTCATATATGGCGTATTTTGTAGTATACTTTCATAAAAGGTATATTTTAACCGTATTTTTGTTTTGTCAATTTTTATCTTGCACCATTCTTTCTTGCATCAAACATTTAAAAGCTAAAAATGAGCACAAATGAGCATCACATTCAATTTAAGAACGAATGAGGATATAACATGTCATCTTTGGTGCTTGGGAGTCGTATTTTGTCACCAAACGTTAAAAAGTAGAATCTTTATTGTTTAGCACCATATTTAATTTAATTAAAATCGTCGTTGGTCAATAAATTTAGCGAGGTGCGTCGTTATGAGATAAAACCGGCCTTTTCATCGCCATGGGTCCGAATCTTGGCCATTAAATGAGAATCGTCCTTGACCAAGGATTGGGACGATCAACCAATTTCCTTCGAGGGTATTATAGGCCAGCTCACTTTTTGACCCAACCTTGAACCGGGGACCGGTTGTGAGTATGGCTACTTGCGTTTCTTCGCGATCGCTTGCATTTAATTTCGGGAACCAATACACCCACCTGACAAACAACTTTACCAATCACATAAAACAACATTATCCGAAGCGATAAGCGCAAATCGAAATCAAGAATATAAATCCTCATTTCGAACTCAAAGACCAACCCGACTTCCAACAAAACCATGTCGATCGATCGTTTTACCAACATGCGGATGAGTGATCACTAACATTTTGAATCGGTTGCCTTTGTTAGAAGCGGTGAGAACCTCTAGTTTAAGCGGGCGGAGGTCTAAGTGGACTTTGCTCACCGATGTCATACTTGATGAGGATTTCTTTTATTATTTAACGTCTGAGTTTGATGGGAGGCATTCTAGATTCTTAAATCGACATGGGTCCAATAAGAAAGTTTGTCTTATTTGTAGAGCCAAGATCAATTATTGGAATAGACAACTTTCATTATGAGCAGTTCATGAGTGGCTCTTGTTTTGGTGACAATGGAATTGAGGGGCGATTATTACAAGCGGTATGGTGACCCGATTCGTTCCCAACCCAACTTTACTCTCGTAGTTAGTTGAAACATCGGTACTTCATGTTTGTGTTATGGCTACTTTGGAATATTTTCATGGCTTTCCAAATCTCGAGCTTAGAATTGATTCATGTCAATTTTCTAAGAGTGCAGTTTGGGACTTTATTCTTTGGTTGTCCTCACTTGAGTCTCTTAAAATGAATCGTCCTAGTATAAGCGAGATGAGACTATGGGATATTGTAAAACTTGGAAATTTGAAGAAGTTACATTTGTCATTAGGTCGTTATAATGTTGTGACGACAATCACAACATCCGATATCTTTCACTTGACAAGACTTCAAAATCTTGAGACCACACATTGGATTTTGGTGATTGCGGTAAGAACAATTCGGTTTACAACTTATAATTTAACAATGTTATAGAGATGTGTATGATAATGAAATTTAATCGTAAAACTTCTTGTAGTTGATACATGAAGCTAACCTAGGAAGAAGGTGCCATTTGTTTCCTGATTAACCTTAAAATTTGTCAGATGTCGATTTTGGGAATAGTGTTATGGTAGCGTTCACCATTGTAATGATTCGGTCATCTCCGAATTTGAAAATCTTGGATACCGAGTAAGTGTAATCTTTGTAATGCATATGTATCAAATAAAACATTCCTAAATTGCCATGTTTGTGTATCTCGACACTATTTGGTTTTTCAGTACGCAAACACGCAGTGATCTACGCTGCAAAATTTTACCCTTGTTGTGAACCAAACACATTCGACCATGGTCATTCTGAGACGGTGGTGTTTGAGCTTTTCGAGCGAGCATGAAATAACTTTAATAAAGTGTATACTTGCGTGTTCCGGTCGCTAAAGACAATCAATATCGAAAGCGATAGGAGTCATGATGGGAATGAAAATACCGGGAACAAGCGGGAGTTGGCTAGGAAGTTGTTGAAACTCCACGAGCTTCCCCGGTAGTGGTAGATTTCTTTATTTGGTTGTAGTTTAAGTTTGGGTTGAATACCCTTGGACAATTAATGTTGCAAAATATTTTGGTAATTTTGTACACTAATTATTTATATGGTTTGGTTAAAATTAGATTGTTCATATGTTGTTGTTTGTGCGTATTGTAGGTGATGAAAGTTTGACATTCGAAAGTCAAACTTTCATTTAACATTTAATTTGATTGTAGCAAGTAAAGCGCATTTCGGTTTACTTTAGTTAGTCGATACTTGAAAATGGTGAATGGGTTAGCGTGAGCGAGAGTCGTAATGTCGGAAGGATTGAAAACCTTTGGAAGATTAAGTCAAAGGAGAATGGTATTTGAAGTTTGATGATAAGGATGGCTAGTGGAATGTTCAATAATATATAGAATGGTATTTGACTTTGTAAAGTCAATATTGCAAAACCATTACTCAATATTTGTTTTGGGTGAATTGATAATTTGATATGTTTTAGAAGTTTGACTTAACAAAGTCAAACTTCTAATAATTTTACGTAAGTTGGCAACGAGGGACGATTGTGTATTCTAAAGTGATTATTGGCGGGAGTTTTAAGTATGACAACGACAACCAAGACAAATTCGGGGACCGAGTGTGAAAAAAAGTAACTATTAGACCCTTGACCGTCTCTTACAGGAGGCGATATTAACTAGTGCACACCAAACGATAAACTCATCTACCACTTTTCCACACAAACAATTTTCCAATGGTAGATTTCCCATTTTAAGCGAACTCATGGAGGTTCTTGATTCGCCAAATTTGAATGATCGTATGGCTATCTGGTTTGAAGAAGAGGCGCGATAAGGATTACGAGGAAGCTAGTTCTTGATGCATTCGGCATTTGAAGACAAGAATCATCAGCGTAGGGAGGCGATAGAGAATCAAGCTCGGGACCTCGTGGAATTGCGCTTGAGCGTGTGGATCTGGTGACCAAAATCCGATCGAAGCGCGAAACCAACTTGCCTGACTCATACAGTTGTTGGTCAAGCGGATGAAGGTATTCGGTTCAACCAAGAGTTTGTTAAGAAAATGGTGAACATAATGCACGAATTTTTGGTTTTCCATGGGGTAGATAAAAGCGGTCTTTTGGGTGATAGTTTTGGGAATATAGGTTGCTAAAAGGGTATGTAAATTAGATTTGATGTAGTTGGTTATGATGTTTATGAGACTTTATTAATGATAAAATATCATTTGGGTTATGTGTTGTTTAATCTGTTCTTGCATTGTGATATTTGGTGTATTTTAGTGTAATTAGTATCAACAAAACCAAACATCCCTTATATCAATAAAACCAAAGCAGAGGCCTTGTGTCAACAAAACCAAAGCAGGCCCTTGTGTCAAAACTTTAATCAGTAAAACCAAACACCCCTTGTATCCATAAAAGTAAAGGCAATGGTTTAAAAGATGTGGTGAAAATGCAAATACTTTAGCACTAAATCATAATGTATCAACAAACATCCGCATATCGGCTAAACCAAACGGCCCATTTTATCGACAAAAGTTATTCTGACAAAACCAAACACCCGTATCAAAAAAATTAGGCGGTGGTTTCAAAACACGGGTTGAAAATGCAAACGCTTTAGCGATAAACAACAATGTATTGACAATGGTGTATTGTAACATCTTGAATTTTGACTTACAAAGTCAAACAAACTTATAAAACCAACAAATTGTAACTTACTATTGTGGTATGACTTGGGTAAGTCAAACCTATTAAGAAATGCAAAAGCGATTTCAAACACAATTACTTAAATAAGAACACAAAATTTTATTCATTGATTTCATGTTCTCAAGAACTACAAATGTTACTATCATCTAAACATACACTTAGCTAGACCACATTTCTCACTATCATCGTTTTCCTTCTTTCCTTACTTTCCTTAAGATATTTAAACAAAATTTCAGTTTTAATCCTTTCTCCCAAATCGTTAAACTTTGATAACAAGATGTCATCCTCTTCCTTCTGCCTTAACACCCAAACGCTTTTCATTTAGGCAATCTGCTTTCCTCAATGAACTCAACAAAGCCTTCCCTTATCGTTTTGTGCCATTATTGTTTTCTTTTTGCTTTGGGTAGAATGTCATTGATTGTATTTTAGGGTTCACTCTTGGTCGTAGCCGATACATATATGGTTGAAGGTTGGGTTACATTTAACTAGGTTGGGTCAAGAAAGTGAATGATCTATAATACCCTCGAAGGAAATCGGTTTGTTGTCCCGATCACGGTCGAGGCGATTACGGCGTTTAATGGCCAAGGTTTGGACCTATGGCGATGAAAAGGCGGGTTTTGTCCATGTAACGATCTACCTTGCCAAGTTTAGGGACCAACGGTGTATTTAGTCTTTAATTTATAAACCAATGAGAAGATGACACGTCATTTTTGGTGCGCAAGAGGCAAATTTAGCGCACCAAGCATTAAAAAGCTAAAATCATTATTTTTTTAGCACCATATTTAATTTCTTATCGAATGAGATGTTGCCACATATACATTCCTTAATCAAACTCTTTTTACTACGTATAGTGGGTTACGTATCATAAAACTACAAAAAACATATTAGGGAGTAACATATATTTAGATATAACACATATTAACATACACATACACTATATAGCACAAAAAATAAACTAAAAAACCAACAAAAATGTATACGATAAAAAAAATCAACAATTTATATCGGTAAATATGCTTCATCTTGAGTCATATTTTCAATAACCAAAAGGGACCAAAACGAATAAACGAAATGCGGACAAAAACAAATCAGCGCTAATATTAAAACTTAACGCACCAAAATCAATCCCACCCATCAAAACTCGTGCACCAAAATCAACCTCACACGTGAAAACGACAGATAATTTGCGTATATAATTTTTGGGTGTCTTTTTCGGGGTCTTTTTTGGGGTCTTTTTTATTAACGATTTATTTTTGAATTGCAAGTAATATTTTGGGTTAGAGATTCAAGACTAAGGGTGCGTTTGGTTCAAACTAGGGAATGGTAAATGGAAAGGCAAAGAGAAGGGAAAGGGCAAGGAAACCATTCCCTCAATTTATTTGATAATGACTCATTACCCATTATTACGGAAAAAGGGTAAGGAAACTATCTCCTCAATTTATTTGGTAATGAGTCATTGCATTAGAGTCAGCCAAACATCATATTTAATTTTCTTTTCCATTGATTAAGCCTTATACCCATCAATCAAGCACCCCTTAAATTGCAAGTGAAAAAACAAAGATAAAGTATGAAGAAGAAAACGAGTGATGAGACTAGTTGAATGGTTGGGGTAAATTCATTGGTTGTTGGTATTGGTCAAACACATTTAGTGCCACAATAAATTTTGGTGCGCAAGCACAATATATAGCGCACCATATTTGCCTAAATGGTAAAAGGTAATATCTCTTTAGATACTGGTAAACAAGCATTGTATTGTATTTGGTTATTTTTTTTTAGAATAATCCAAGCGGCGTATGTGAAGGGAGTTTTTTTTCTTTTTTTTTTCTTTTTTTTTTCCTTTTATTAAGAATAATCCATGTGACGTATATTATTGAATTTGTTTTTATGATTACGTAATAAGAATTGCATGTGTATTTATAATAAATACATAGCTTATCGCATATTGAACAAGCATATCAAACCGTAAACCATTAAGTTTGAGCATACTAACATATCTAACAATTTATTAGGTATTTATAATTGCATATCACTCCTACTCTCATCTAGGGGTGTTTATCGGTTCGGTTACCTACTTGTTCGGTTAGTTCGATTAAATTTTTTTTTGAGTAAAACCAAAAACTGAACCGAAAAATTCAAATTGTAATTAACATAACGAAAACCCAATTTGAATTCAGTTCGGTTTTCGGGTTATCCCGAATAGACCGAATTAAAAACAAATTAATTGACTATATATAAACATATAAAAGTTTTTTTTTTTTATGAACTCGGTTTTCGTTTCGATTCGATTATCATTTTATCAAATCCATAACCGAACCAAAAACTAAATATCCAATTCGGTTCTATTCGATTTTGACGGAGATTACAAATTAGGTTTATTTTTAATTTTTTTCGGTTCGAATTTGGCTTTTAGCTCCTGTGGATATTACCAGAATTGTGAACACACCCCCACTCCTCAAGGATTACAAACTACAAAGAGTCAAAATAAATGTTTTGAACAACTTTCTTTTCGATGTATATGGCTCGATCCAGAATTAAGCCCAAAGCCTAGATACTCAGATAAAGAGTTAAAGACTAGTCCAATTTGCCTCTTTGGGTTACTCTTTTTTAGCAGTTCCAGTAACCCAAAAAAAGCCCTTTAAATGTTTTGAACAACTTTCTTTCGATGTTTGTTACTTTTGGTTTTTTTTTTTTTTTCCTTTTTTTTTTTTTTTGGCCTTTTGTTCATCTTGTGAATTAATTTGTTAGTAAATAAAAATCTAGACATGTGATTGATCGCTTTATCTATTCTGTCAACTTTGTCTTCATCATTTAGAATGCGAATTCTAGTTAAAAACTATGGACACGTTTTTCATTTTTTATTCCTTTCTTTTTACATTTATGTAGAATTTTTTATTTGTTTGTCAGTAGATAGATAAATGTATGCATCAATTCTAGAATGGAAACTCCTATTGTTACATATTTGGAATGATGATTGAGTTCTTTAGAATATGTGAGAGATAAAAGATAATATAGATAAAGAGGTATCGTTTCATTAAACATACAAAAAACTTTGTTTGTAGCGGTCCTAAGAGCAAATGCGATATTTTATATTGTGATTTATTTCGGTTGATGTTTATTTTGCGTATTTTTGAGATATAGAGGTATTTATTGGTCGACTAGAGCATCTAAGTCATTGTTTGGCTTTTCAAATAAACACTTCTTTTTTAGTTTTGTTTGCAAGTGATGGAAAGATGAACTTTTTATTATTATTATTTTCATTTTTGTATAACGGTAATTTTTTATATCAAAAATCTATGTCACGTATCTTAAGCGGTATCATTTCATTAAATATACATCATGTGAGAGATAAAAAATACACCATTGTGTTATAGAATAAAGAAGTATCGTTTCATTAAACATACAAACAACTTTGTTTGTAGAGGTCTTAACACTCTGTTCCAGAGATTATTTTTGGAGAGAAGGGTAAAGAAGTGGAAAGAAGAAAAGGAGAAATTGTAAAATTTCATGTTCCAGAGATTTTTAAGAGAGAGAGAAGAGGCGTGGAATGTAAATCGTGTAATTCCTTCTCTAATCTTCTTCCCAAAGTTGGGATGATTTGGAAGAAGTAAATCATGGCCTCCTTAACTTTTATAATCACCAAAATACCCTTAACTTAATATAAATCTTTTATATAAGTCGACCTTATTTTACCGAAACCAAATGCATCATGTTCACGACCCACATGCATACCACCCATATCATCTTCTTTTAATATGTTGTAGTATGCCAGATGCACACGACCTTATTAATATGTTGTAGTATGCTAATGTAACTTTTTAGCAAAAAAACAAGTGATGGAGCCATTAAAAAAAAAACAACTACAATCAATGTTCATAAAGAAATTCAAGAAATCATTGTGATATATGGAGCCTTTAAAATAAGTACGAAGTATATAAAAAACAACTGTGATGGAGCCAATAATAAGGTACATGAAATTGGATCATGAGTTTTAATACCTATTTTTTTTAATATAAATATATAAAAAATATATATATATTTATTTGAATTCGGTTTCGGTTTAGATTCTTAAAATATAATCGAACCGAAAACCGAATATTTAATTCGGTTCGGTTCGGTTTTGACAAATCAGTTCGATTCTGAGTTCGGTTCGATTATTTTCGGTTCGGTTCGGTTTGGTTTTCGGTTTATTTGGATATTACCTAACCCACGAACACCCCTAGTCTGAAAGTTAGACTACTTGACTAGCAAAATACTATTGAGTAACATACTCATTGTTATGTGTTTGTATTTGATTTTTATATTTCTAGTGAGGGTATAATAGTAAAATTATTAACTTTCTTTTCCTTTCTTTCCAAACAGGAACACAAAAATTATATTTCTTTCCTTTCTTTCGACTGGAACACACAAAAAAAAGGCATTATCACTTCTTTCCTCTTCTGTTTAGGCCCCCTTTCCCTTTTACACCTTCTCTTCTTTCCTATCTAAACTAACGAACAGAGCGTAAGAGCAAATGCGATATTTTATATTGTGATTTATTTCAGTTCATGTTTATTTTGTGTATTCTCGAGATATAGATGTATTTATCTTTTATATATTATATAATAAAATAATTACATTATTTCGGAGTGATTTTGTCAATTCATTTCTTAATGAAAAGCCAACTGGGCCAATAGGAGAACTCGATTTCGCCACGTAAATAAAATCGTGTGATGTGATTGGTTAATAAAAGTCAAAATTAAATTGATTTTGGTCAAACTTTAATAAATTTGGTGGAGAAATTTGGTTGATAAAAAAAACATATAAAAATATATGTGTCAAATTTATGAAAACAATAACTTACAAAAAGAGGAAGTAATTAATAAAACTTTAGTGGTTGAATTTTTAAAAATTATATAGAGTTAAGTGTAATATTATAAGTCTCCATATTTTTTAATAGTTTTGGATTATAAACAAATATCCCCTTATACTTTATACCCTTTATATTTTATATTTTTAAAAATACAATGTATATGTTGTTTTAAAATAACAACTATAAATTTGCATAAGATTATAGGTATCATTTTCTTTTTACTATATACATTCGATAAGGACTCATTTATTTCATTTTAAAAGTTTAACCTATGTGGACACGAGTTTACATTTTAAATACGGCTAAATTACTGAAAGCGGTAATATAATTATCAAATTGTAAGCACGGGTTACTTTAATATAAAAATAAATATACACGATTGTACTTATAATAATGACTCATGTAATTCTTATTTGCTCTAATGGTGTTTGGGAAAAGATTGTTAGATCCTTTAATACATTACATTCTAGTGGGATTGTTACAAAAGGAACTTTAAAATGTAAAGTGGGAGATGGAGCTTCTGTGCGCTTTTGGAAGGATACGTGGCTCTGCGATGATCCACTTTCTATTAGGTATAACAGATTGTTTAGACTTGACTCGAATGAAGAATGTCTTATAAATGAACGTTTCGTTAATGGCGGTTGGTCACAGTGTTGGAAGCGTCACATGGATTCTGGCGTGCGGGGTCATCGTTGATTCAATTAAAAACGAACAATCTCGACTTTCATCTCTTTCGGTCTGATTCTTGGCAATGGTTGATCGGTAATGATAGCACTTTCACGGTCTCGAGACTCGGAAGCATATTGATGATATTATTCTCCATTCAACGCAAGTTAGTGCGATATGGTGTAAAGCTCTTCCTCGGAAAGTCAATATATTTATGTGGCGTTTAAGATTGGATCGTTTACCACATCGTTTGAACTTATCTAAAGAGACATTGATATTAACTCAATCTTGTGCTCGATGTGTAATAAAGGTATGGAATCAAATGAGCATATATTTTGCTCTTCTTGAGTTCTTTGCTAATGTTTGGAGATTAATCTGGTTGTGGTGTGATGCCCAATTACCGGTTTTTAATTATGTTCTAGAGGGGATCGATTGGATAGATACTATGAGGAAGTCAAACGTTCTCAAAGAAAGGATGTTCGTGATCGCTACTACTACTTGGTGGATGCTTTGGAAATTTCGAAATAATATCACTTTCAATACTCATTCTATGAGAAAAAGTGATATTTTCGATTCTATTAAATCTTTTTCTTTTATTGCCCCTTTGTAATTTTCTAGCATCTTGCTAGAGTGTTTTTTTCTATTATATTATATCCTTTTCTTTGTTCAAAAAAAATTATATAAGGATATCTAGAAAATATTTTTAAAAACTTTAAGGGTATACTTTAACTTTATCAACGCTCATTATGTGCTATTAAACTTGCATCATGTGTACAACATAATATCAGTAGTGAAATTTAAATAACAACATTAACATCTTTGTCAGCTAAATAAAATTAAATCTTCGGAAATTTTTAAAAATATTTTACTAAATTATAATGGTTATTAATGCATAATGAAAATCTCATGCATAAGTATTATTTGTACTTATATCACAATTTTCATGGGCAAATTCTTATATTTGTATATACTGAACTAAAATGTTAAAATAAATTTGATTTATGTGTAAACTTCGTGTGTGCACGAAACTTATAACTATATAATTATATGCAATTATCTTTAAAAATACAATATTCGATGTGTCTGAGAATAATTTTTTATTAAAACCCCGTGCATACACGGGTATTATAACTAGTTAGTAGACTAGAGCATCTAAGTCATTGTTTGGCTTTTCAAAAAAAACATTTGTTTTTTTACTTATGTTGCAAGTGTGAAAGATGAACTTTTTTATTATTATTTTCATTTTTTATAACGGTAATTTTTACATCAAAAATCTATCTCACGTGTGTTAAGCGGTATCGTTTCGTGGAAAACTAGAAGGGGAGGGTTGAATAGTTTTGCCAATTAAAACTTCCTTTTAAACTATTTAGATCGACTTATGTCAATCTATTTGGATGTGTGTGTTGGATGTTGATAAACAAGCATATAAAGGTATGTAATGAAAAGATAAGAGTAAGAAGCACAAAACACAACAGCAGTATTTATAGTGGTTCGGCTACAAGGACACCTTCCTTGCCCTACTCCACTCCCCGAGTCACCTACTCGAGAGTTAGTAATCACTACACCAATCTCCTTATGGCGGAGAAGCCTTCACAGCGTCGCTTAACCTTTTTCGGTACAAAGCTAAATACGGGTTCTTTCACACCAAGGCGAACCACACCTACACAGCGTCGCTTACCCTTTATACGGTGCTGGGCTAACCACCGAGGTTCTTTTACACCAAGGTGAACCACACCTACATAACGTCGCCTACACTTTATTAGGTACTAGGCTAAGCGCTAGTTCCATTGCAATGGAGGAACTACTACCCGATACTACCAACGACTAATCCCAAAGGAGATCTACTCCTTTACAACATCATCAAGGATATCAATATCCTTGGATCTAGTACTAAGCTATCTTGTACATGAAACACACCATATCGAATGTACATCTAATGCACCTTTCACTAATGCCTTTAGCTAGATCTTCAAGACACCTTTCACTAATGTCTTGTGGCTAGATCTTGAGACACCTTTCACTAATGTCTTGTAACTTGGCTTCTAGGCACCTTTCACTAATGCCTACAACATGGACGATCGACACCTTTCACTAATGTCTTCGTCTTGACCCTTGAGACATCTTTCACAAATGTCTTCAACACTACACTTCTTAGAAGAAAGAAAAGAATCATCAACAAGAGGACTTCAGTAGCCTTGATGACGAGGAAGCATGGCAACTCATGAACTTGAGCTTGCTCGACTTCAAAGGTGGTGATCTTGCCTTTAAGAAGAACCTAGAAGATCACACAAAAATAAAACTACAAACATAGATCTCTTGGATCTGAGGTTAGTGAGTTTTTTACTAAGGGAGAAAGTGTGTTAGAAAGGGATGAGAAACAATGAAGAAATGACTCACTATTTATAGAAGAAACAATTCTTGTTCCCGGATCACGGATCCCTTCCACAAGGATCCGTCTAGCGTAAACTAGGGATCCGTGGGGCGCTCCTTTACCCATGGGTATTTTGGTTATGGGTCATGGGTTGATCCATGGATCTTTGGCTAGATACAATGTATCTCTTGAGTGCAATGCACTTAGTCACTTGGGTATGGGTTGATCCATGGGTTATGAAAATTATCCATGTATGATATAAGCATGATGGCATGCAATGGGTTATGGGTCATGGGCTTTGGGTTGTACCCAACTACATTCAATGTATTTGCCTAATGGGTTATGATACTTAAGTTTCTACCCATTTATATTACCCAATATACTACATACTAGTTATGTGTATATTTTACCCAAATATGTAAACACTAGTTGTTGTACATATGTAATATTAAATCATAAAATCACTTATACTTGTTTTAGTGTTTTATGTGAAAATGTGAATATGTTAGAAACTATTAGTTCAAACCACTTACGTATTTTATTTGTTTCGTTAAATTGATTTTACGTTTCTTATCGACAAAACATTAGAAGATCATAAAATATAAATAAACGTTTTTACGGCTTATTTGTATTAACAATCTCCCCTTTTGTTGATGACAAAACATAAAATTATTTTAAGGAAAAGCTAAAATTAAGTAAAGTTTGAATTTGTAGTTTACTTTCTTCTCCCCTTTTGTCGAAACAAAAGAGCTTGAAGGAAACTAACACATTGTTTTAGGAAAGACATGTGAAAGAAATAAAAGAAATAGAGAGCAAGTAGCAGGAAAGGATCTCGTCTTTACTCCCCCTTGACGAGTCCATCCCTATGTAAGGCGTCAAGAAAGTAATACTAATCTAGTTTGTTTGCAAGTAAGTTTGCAAAGATTTAAATCTAAGTGAATGTGCTCCCCATGATGATTGCAATTTTGCAATGGGATGTCAAGAAATATAATCCTAATATTGCAAGTAATTTGCAATGTATTGCTTTGACATAAAGCTCCCCTAGCTTTAGGATGTCAAAGTCTTCATGTGTAACATGAATAACTACAAAACAAAGGTTAGAAAACAAATATAATTCACAATTTCACTGCAAATGTGGTCCAGTTAGTAGAAAATAGTTTTACATCTTACGGATCTGGTTCCCTCCTAGTAGGGATCCGTCAGGCAGTCGAGGGATCCGTATAGGCGATGATCAATTTCAACAATGGTGATATAACAAGTAATGTTATCACAAAAATGAGATATGAATACAACGTAATCATATACTCGAAATATAACAAGTAGCATGTAATTTCATTTAATAAAACTAGAGTTATGATATACATGACTCTAAAACTAAAATAAAAATACATGACTAGGAATTTCTAGACCAGCTATCGCGATGCTAGGACACCACTAAAATCTTCTAGCTCAAGTTTTGTTTAGGTTTAATCTCGTCGAAATGTTGAGGAGATGATAGAACATGAAACGTTGGTCTTACCGTACTTCATGTATCAAACTTTCAACATGTTGACAATGATAGCAATCTTTGTCATGGCTAGGTAGTGGTGGTGGAAGAAATGAAATGGCTTGATCACGAAGGATCAAGTGAAGCGGCTTAATGGAGCTTCAAGCGATGGAGGGATTGGTGGGCGCATTTGAGAATAGCTCGACCAAGAATGATGGTGGTGGTAGAGAAGTGTCAACTTCCATATGGTCGGTGGTTGACTTTGATGATTTCTCATAATCCAAATGGGATTATATGGCGGAAGCGGTGAAAAGGAAGCGGGAGCTAGTGTTGACTCAACACTTTGATTTTGTACCATTATTCCTCTAATGAGGAGAATGTTGTCGGCGGAGGCGGATGAGGCGTCCTAGAGGCAAATCCCTAAATTGTAGAGGTGTGGTGATGATAGTGGAGATGTAAAGGAGATAGCTCTAGTAACAAATGGTGATGGTTTAGTGGAGATGATATTGTTTGGCCTAGGAGGTATGGTGGTGTTTGTCATAGGTAGTTTTGTGGGTACTATCCTTTTAGGAATTTGTTTGATTGGTTGAGGAAAGATCCTAGCATTTGTTGGCTTGACGGAGATGATTCGGTTGAAGAGATTTCGTGTATAACACGAGCCTTTTTCTTAGGTGGTTCTTTGGTGGATAAGTTACTACTTGGAGTTTTCCTCATGATGAGATGATTTCAAGAGGTTTGTAAGGGTTTCTAAAGTCTTGAAAGTTAGGATGAAGGTGATGACTATGGAAGTCCTAACAATGTGGTTTATAAAGCAAGAGATTCGGCAAGTGCATTTAAGCCTTAAGCCACTAAGATTCATTGGAATGTGATGATTAACATGCACAAGAGTCAACTTGAGTTTGTCTTGATCTAGGAACTCATTTAAGATGAGATGGAGTGTTTGAGTTAGAAAGATAAGTTGAAATGATTGTTTTAGCAAGATTTGACATAAGCATCATCCGGATCACGGTTCCCTCCTCGGGATCCGTCTAGGCTAATCCTAGGGATCCGGCTCTCGGCGATTATGGAAGAGTAGAAATGATGTTTCTAAGATCTAAGATCTATATCACCTTGAGTGTTTCAGTCCTCCTAAGTGTCTTAAATGAAGGGGTGCTTAAGTACATGAAGGTAATGCGTGATGTAGCTAATGATTGTCTTTTATGGAAGGATTTGGAACTTTCATGAGTACCAATGGATGAGCAAGGATGACACTAAAGATGAGAGTGTCAATTGAAGCTAAATGATCTTAGAGATCAGGTTGTGACTTAGGATAGTGTTTTGAAAAATATCCTAAAGGTTTTGAGATGGGAAAACTAGAATTTGATCAACTTTGATTAATTTTGAGGTAAGGATGATTTATGATCAATTTTGTCATAATCGAAAGATTTCTAGGGCTAGATGTGAAGGATCATGTGAGAATGATGAGTGATCAAGAGAGCGGAAGAGTAATGGGTTTAAGTGAAACCGATAGATCTACAAGCGTCTTGAGTATGATCTAGGTGAGTTGAGTAGGAAAGGATCTACTTAACTTGATAAGGACTTGATTTTCCTTAAGATACTATGTTTAGCTTAGTGTGAGGTGTTCTAAAGGCATGATTGAAATACAATGCTTGCAATTGCATTTTATGTTTGCCGAATCCCACGGTTTCCTAAGTGTAGGGATCCGTCTAGCACAAACTTTGGGATCCGTCCATCTGCTCAGCAGAACCTTTACTAAAGGTATGCAATGATGTTGACAATGCATTATATTCCAAGGTTGGTTTAAAGGGGTTCTAACACTAAGATATCAAATGTAAGATGTTTTACTTCATGAGGGAAATAAGATTACATTGATAAAGCACGAGTACAAGAGGATTGATCCTATTTGAAATACTACTAGGTTCCTTGAGTGTTTTCACTAGATGGATCATTACGTGATTGATGAGTGTTGGTGGAATCAAGAATGAAGAAAGTCTTCATGAGAGATATGTTTAGTGGTTCCATCATCTTGTTCACAAGCACGTACAACGGACTTTGAAATTGAGGATGGAAGTGCATAACGTTGTGATAGAGGCGCGTCAAGAACATTCCATAAGGGATGAGTTTATTCTTGGAGCCTTGAAGATTTACAATTCGCCTTGCGAAGAAGTATGTGAGATTGTATGGTTGTTGTGTTGTAAGCGATTACAACATGTGAGCACAACAAGCGGGAAGGATTTTCGATTTCCCTAAGACTCCAAACATTTTCACGTGGGATGAGTGCAAGGGGCTTGTACTCTTCTCGGATGTCCGTGTGAAGATAATGTTTGGATCGAGTAATATGGTCGAGGTTTGCATATCATGCGATGTAAATCTTCCGGGAGGTATGTGTGAACAATATGGACTATTTTCTTCACGAAAGTTGAAGAGAGAATCAAGAGACCAATCTTGGTGAAGGCACATTGTCCATGATTTGGAATTCGGAGGATGTGAGCAAAATGCCCAAGGGTTAAAGTAAACTTTTGTTTTGATATAAAACCAAAGAGATGAGAGCGATCCTCGTTACGACGAGTTCAACTTGCGGAAGAATTCCATTATGAACCTTGGACATATCTTCGTTGATTTCAAGAAGACATTCTAGTCCTATGGATCGGAAGGAGGTATTGATACCTTCTTGAATTGTAGAGAGGTGTCTACAATCGTCCTTCGTGGAAGTAGCGGTTTTCGAGGTTGTTGAACCCACGGACATGAATGCCAAGTGTGTTGGGTTCGAGGGAGATGTTCGGAGTGTAGGCGCGGTGGTGAAAAATCAAACTCATATTCATGCGTCATAGTTGAACCTATAGAAATGACGAGTTAATAAAAAAGGGATGTTTGTGATCAACCTATGATTATCTAAACGTTTTATATTAGATTTTTATTAACAATGGTTTTTAACAAGAGAGACACTTAACTCACTTAGGGTTTTGACATTCTTAGTGGAGTATTACTTTTAGAAGAAAAGTAGTTTTTAGTTTGCATGAAAAACTGTTCTCCGGTGAGGACGGATCCCACGGTTCCTTTACAAAGGATTCGACTAGTATAAGTTCGGGATCCGTAGATGCAGTAGTTCTGAAAAGCATTTTATGAAAAGCATAGGTTTTTAGATCTCATAGTTTTATACCAAGATTTGTGTTTTAGCATACATTTTCTTTTAACATGCATACATGACTTCTAATGTATCACGAAAGAAATAAATAAAGAAAAATGATAAACACATAATAACCTAGATAACCAGATTATTAGTAATATTTCATTTCAATACTAAGAATGATACAAAGGATTGGGTATATAACCCCAATGTAGATTAACAACACAAAGTAAATGTCTCCGTATGTGAACTTCATCATAGGGAACACAAGTGCGATGAGTGTTAAGGCGATGAGTCTGAAGGCGATGTAAACCATGTTGAAGACGATCCTTCTTGGTTTCGGTTGGGATAAGATGAAGAGGAAGATGAAGTTTTGAATGAGAGGAATTTTTGAAATTGGAAGATTTGAAAAAGTGAGGATTTGATAAAGTGGGCGTCGAGTGGCATATTTATGGGGAAGTGTATTTTTGAAATTTGTGTTTTGTTTTATTATTGGATTAAAGAAATAAAACATAAGTTTTATATACCACGACTTTAGGCGAGAAATATAACACGTATGTGAGAAAAAGGCTTGTTAGAAATTAGAAATTCCGGTATTAAAGAGTCGGTCACCTCAAGTATATGTAATCATTAGAAAGCTCGTAGTCGTAGTTATTTTAAGTTAAGTAGTATTTAGTTAAGTAACACCGTGGAGACTGGACGGTCTTTACCCATCTGTATGCACGATCCACACCCGATGTGTGGCGATTTATGTAAGACTATAAATACTCTACCTCCCAAGGTAGAGTTGGAGCTCATAATAATATCTTTCACTTTCTCTCACTAAGTTCCCTAAACCTCTAACTTTCTCTCTAGAATTCCATCTATATGCTACTTTGTGTTATGGTTTGATGTGTATGTGAAAAGTTATATCTTACAATTGGTATCGAGCCATGGTTAGATCATATCTTGCACATCTTTGGATTCATAGTGGTTTTAGGTGGTTTTGAGTTTGAAAAAGTTTAGTGGTTTTGCATCATTTGGTTGATTTCTTGTGTTAAAGTTTGAATTTTGTTAGTACTTTCATGTTTAGAATCATCACAAGTGTTTAGGTTTTCATTTGGTTAGCTTGAATCATCTTGGTTGGGTTGTTTTGGATTGAAAAGTGATGTTTATAAGGTTTTCTTGCTAGCGACTTAGCTCACGGTTTATTTTTCTTCATAGCGACTTGCTTCACAAAATTGTAGCGAGTTACGGTGTTAAACCTAGCGAGTTAGATCTAGCGAGTTAAAGTACAAGTAGTGGACTCTCCACCACGAGTAGCGACAGTGGTAGCGACTTGGTGCAGAGCGAGTTGCTCTTTAGCGACTTGTATCTCTAGCGACTTGTGTGGCAATTATTGCCAAAATTTTGCTAGCGACTTGAGGCTTAGCGAGTTACTACTTAGCGACTTGCTTTTTGTCTAGCGACTTGGGACTCTAGCGACTTAGGGTGTAGCTAATTAAGGGTTAGCGACTTAGTGCATTATCTTAGCGACTTAGTGCATTATCTTCTAGCGACTTAGTGCATTATCTTCTAGCGACTTAGTGCATTATCTTCTAGCGACTTGAGTGATTGTTTACGGTTTCTCTTGATTTAGTAAAGTCCGTGAAAGAATCTATTTCCGGTTTAATCATAGAGTTATAAAATCCGTATAATCATTAACATGTCTACCAACGTCCCTACTATCATCTCCATCGTTGCCGAGGATGTACAAGCGGTGGCTCGGATACTCGCCCACCCATGCTTGACAGAATCGACTACGATTCTTGGGCTCAACGAATCGATTGTATTGCCTTGGAAAGGAAAATGGTGTCAACATTCTAAAATCCATTGATGAAGGACCATATCGGGTTGAGACGACTAGAGACATACTTGACACTAATGAAGATGGTACTCTGTTTACGGAATGGAGCGGACCTAAGATGTATGATGAGCTTGATGATAAGGAGAAAAGAGATTCGATGCAGATATCGGGGCCTCAAACATTGTTCTTCAAGGTCTTCCTAAAGACATCTACAAGTCGATCAATCATAACACGAAGCAAAGGCGGTTTGGGATAATGTTAAGATGCTTCTCTCGGGTTCGAACTAACTATGGAAGGCAGAGAATCCCAACTCTATGACTTAATTTGAGCACTTCAAGATGAAACCGGATGAGAGTGTCTATGAGTACTATGTGAGATTTCATAAGTTGGTGAATGACATGAGAAACATCAAGATGACTATGCCTAACATTCAGTTGAACTCAAAATTTGTAAACAATATGAATCCCGAATGGCACAAGTTTGTCACCTCTGTGAAACTCACTAAAGGATTGAAGGATACGAACTATGAGCAACTCTATGCCTTCCTCCTTCAGAATGAGAGACATGCCATGTTTGAAAAGAGGATTCTTGATCAGCTCAAAGGTCAGGGAGAAACAAGGTCTACAAATGATTCAACAACCTTCTTACTTAATGATGGGACTTCCACCAATGCTTCTCAAGTTGCACCCATGAATGATGATAATCACAAACCCATTTCGATCCAAGGTTCAAACAAGGCGATGCAAATGATGCACATGGAACATTTCATCACTCAACTAACACTCATGGTTAAAGAGAACATGACACTTTCACCTTACACCAACAAACTCCACACCTCAATGAGATCCGAACCCAATCTTCACATCCATGCTTTGATAAGAGATGGAAGGATCGTGGTGCAACCGATTCAGAAAGACAGTATGATCAAGGAAGAGGTGGAGTGGGAGAGGTTATGTTGGCAACCGTAATCGAGGAAGAAATGGTAACCAAGGTCAAGCTAAGCCAATCAAATGTTATAACTGTGGTGGTGAAGGACACATTGCAAGGAATTGCACATCTCCAAAGCGTCCACGAATCGCCGATTATTTCGGAGATAAGATGTTGCCGCACAAGCTCGGGACAATGGTGCTGCTTTGGATGAAGAGGAATTCTTTGTTTCTTTTGCCGAGGGCAATGCCAAGACCTATGATGCGAGATGTGGATGAGCGACCTATTGGGAGATAGGTCACAATCATCGAATTCCTTTCAAGTCGCCGATCGTGATGCATACGACTACGATGTAGATGATGGACCCTGCGCACACACAATCTTTATGGCTAGCATCTCTCCAATGGTTTCTCCCAAGATCTCTTCTTCACCACAAGTGGCCCATCCAAGGACAAACTCATCTCGGAGGTATTAAAACTATACGATGAAGTCGATGTGCAACAGATGCATGACAAAGTACAATCAACTAAAACTATTGAATCAAATGTTGAAAATATGGGTAATGACAATATTGTCCCATACGATCAATCGTGAAACAAAGTGAAAGTGAAGTTGTACCAAGTGATGCATCTCCTGCGATCAACAATGACTATGTCTTTGATGAATACACCGCATGTGCTCCCGATGATTCCATAATTTCGAACTAAATGCCTATAAGGAACGTGTTGCTATTTATGAACAACGTGCAAAATTTGAGTTGACCACTCGTGAGCAGGAAATGGATGACCAAGTAAGTACAAGAATTAGAAAAATAAGTTTAGAGAAGAAGTATTGAAACAAGAATTACATTCCTTGCAAGAAAAACTTTCTAAAAACATTAAGCAAAACAAGAACTTCAAGAAAATGTGAAAATGCTTAAGCAAGAATTTAATGCAAAGGAATCAAAACTCTTGAGAGATTTTTCTAATCGAAAACTTTGAAAACAAACTTGAAAACAAGTTGTACATACAAGGAAACACCACTCTCCTCGTCAAGGAATAACACTCTCCTCGTCACAATCATAGTATTCCTCATTTGGTCATCATATCGATTCGATATTCATCTGCTTTCAAGCTTACACACCATTCTTTTCATTTGTAGTTTCTTTAGAGCGATTTCTTGAACTTTGAGGAAGATTACACTCCTCGTAATCATTGAAATCTGTGAAGGTCGGAAGTGTTGATTTTGATTCACCTACCGACATTCAAAAGTCGCATGAGGTGAAATTGTCAAACCGGAGAATTGGAATTTTGAAAATTTTGATTCATACCGACATTCAAAAGTCGCATGAGGAAATCTCACAATGAGATAATTGGGAAAATGCTTTATGATGGTGATTGTAACATGGTTCCTCATAGACAAGCGGGACTGTGATGGACAATCAAAACCGTAATGAGAATCATTGCAATACTGAGTAGGATTCGTGGGTTGGGGTTGTGAGGTAGGTAGGAAAAATCGGGTGTTTCATTGTTTGAAATGGGATCGGGATTACCGACAAATTTGTCTAGAAACCCACATTGGTACAAGAAACAATTTCCACCGTTAAACGGACCTCCACACCGTGAACATGTCAAATACCATGACATAGAGAATTAAACGGATAAGAGGATAAGAGATGAAGAATTAACAGTTATAGAGGATAAGGAATGGGAATTAAACAGGTTTGAGGAAGAAATGTAGAATTAAGCAGTTGGAGGATAAGGGATGGATATTTTGATTTTTGAAAAAGTCTTTAAAAAGCAAAGAATGAAAAATATTTTTATGCTTTTAACACTTGAGTAAAAGTGTTAATGAACTTTTGAGATTTTTGATAACTTTACAAAAACTTTTACAAAAGATGGGATATGTGCAAGAATGGATCGAAAATGGCTAAACACACGCTCAAGTCTAAAAGACTTAAAACTTCAAGACACAAATCGCACACAAATGCAATGAAGATCGGAGAATAGATTGGATTCCCGGTCGTTAAGTCCCACGGAGACTCAATGGTGTGTTAAACACTTGATCGAGACGGTAGAATGACCACTAATGATAGCGATCGAAAGGATTAGATGGAATAATTACACTCTTGAAAAGGTAATAAATAAAAGCGACTTAAATGCAAATTAAGAAAATTAAAAGATAAAGATATTAAATAAACGCTATCACTATTTTTAAAGTGATGAGCGTTTAAAACTTAAAACTTAAAACTTACGTTTAAATAAAAATAACGTAAGCGTATAAATAAAAACGTGAAACTTATACAATATAAATCCTAAAAATATGAAAATACATTTTACAAACCTAATGATAAAAGAAAATTTATAGAAAAGGAAAATTATTTTAAAACTATTTAATTAATTATTATTAATTAAAAACTAATTTAAACTATTTAATAATACTCTAAAATAAAAGAAAATATGAAATAAGACTAGAAAAATAAAATTAAGACTTAGAAAAATCTAAAATATGATAAAACTAATTTTAAAACAGAAAATATATTTTTAGACTTTTATGTATTTATTATTAATTTAAAACTATTTAAAACTAATTTAAATTATTAAAATACCAAATAAAAGGAGAAAATATGGAAAAATACTTTTAAGCTTTTACATTTATCTTAACTTAAGAAAAATGAAAAATTATTTTTGAAGCTTTTCTTAATTATTTGTATTTAAAGCTAATTAAAAGGATTAAAACTAATTTAAATTAAGAAAAATAGCAAAACAACTTGGAAAAATCTGAAAATTTCAGGAAAACTCTAAAATAATATAAGGAAGCTAGGAAAATAGAAAAACAAGGGCTTGTGTGGAGAATAAAGAATCGATGAACAAAGTGCTTAAAAATAAGCACTTTAATAAGCAAATGGAGTCCAAAAGCTCACCAAACTGATAAGCAAGCTATAATAAGCTAATATAACTAAAATACAACAAAAATCAACAAGCTCAACCTCTGATTAGCAAGCACAATGATTTGAGTGCTATGAGATTTTTAGCTTAAAGCAGTTTGGGATACCCACTTTGACCACAAATTAAGCACTCAAATAAGCTAGAAATCGAAACAAAAACTTGAAACATACACTAGACCTGGTTGACTATTTGTGAACCAAAGATAGAGACCTACAACAAGCTCAAATGAGCTCTGTGCAAGAGTTGCAAACCCGAGAAAAACTCAATATATTTGAGTTTTGGAGCAGGCGATTTACACCTTAAAGACAAGCTTGTTTGAAGCTTTAAAAATTCACAAAATACACAAAAATGTTGAAAAGAAACTAGACCAATTGAAGCTTTTAAAATCAACAAGTTTCATAGAAAATGACCTAGAAATGAGCTTGATAAAATCCTTCTATCTGGGCTCAAAAAGAGCTTTTTACAATTTTGACTTTTAAGGAAATATGAAAAGTTTGACTTTTATGAAGTTTGAATCTCAATTTATGGATTGATAATGATCTAATATGATGAAATAAAACTATTGCAAGCTAGATTTATGAATTTTAAACACAAAATAAGATTTTGATTATCCAAAACTCCAACAGATTTCTTTGTTAAGACAGATGAATAATGATTTTGACTTGAGCTTGATGTTGTACAACTTAAAGAGGCTCAATTGAGTTCAAATAGACTAACAAACATGAAACAACAAAACTACCACTTGAGCTACCTATGACATGATATCAAGTTAATCCAAACACCATTTAAAAACTGATATGCAAATGAAAAAGAGGTAAACTCTAAACTAGCTTAAGCGATGATCAAACCGAGTTCATATGACCTAATTACAACTATATAAACATATTAAAACTATTGATGACCACAGATACACGGATAAGCAAGAAATGCAATTTGACTTGAAAATGAAATCTAGGAACTTATGCATATGAATCGTCCGGATGTTGCGGTCAAAACCAAACCAAAACCTATTCTATACTAATCTAATTTAACCCAAATCACCTCTGCATCACCCAAATTCCATCACCATTCCAATTTGAGCCTCGGGTTGACTTTTATTGACCAACATTCAAATTTGCTTAAACTCGATTTTAAGCTTACAAAAGCTTTAATAAACTTAAATGAGCTGATTTGACTACAAAATAAGCTTATGAAAAGCTTATGAATAAAGTTTTGAAACTTAAATTTTCACACGAAACCAAAAACTTGGAACTTATGTAAAAACTTTAATTTATACTCAAAAGCACATACAAAGATGTTTTAACTTAAATATGATACTTGAAAATTAAAATTACAACATTTTATCTAAAACTAGAACATTAAGTTAAAAAACGACATTAAGAAAAATTAAAAAACTAACTACCCCTTTGCTTGCTTTCTCTCTCTCTTTTATACTCCAAATGCTTCCCACTAGACTCGATTGATTCCCACTTGGAATTCCGTAGCCTTTGGATGAGTAAAAGTGAGATTTGTTTAAATGGATTTTGGCGCCAATTATCTTTTGCCAAATGGGGTTGAGTGAAGGAGGGGATATGCAATTAATGATATTTGGATGTTAGTGGAGGTGGGGAACAAGGAGAGGTGAGGGGGATGGGTTGAGGATGGTGGAGTGATAGAGAGTTGCAAGTGGTGGGAAGAAGACTTTAAGGCGCAATGAGGTGTGGGTTTGACTTGCCATTTGACCAAAGGGTATTAATAAAATGGGGGTTCAAAATATTAGGCAGGGTCCAAATGACTAGCGGGTCAATTGGGTATATGATAGGTTCAAAATTGGTTAAAGGGTTTTAAAATCAAGGACCTAATGTGTAAATTTCGAAAATTAAGGGACTAATCACGCCAATTCATCAAAGATGCTCCAAGGACTAAAATTGACAAGCTTCAAAAGTATAAGGACCAATTTGCCATTTTCCAATTTCCAGGGGCCATTTATGCCAATTTTCAAACTTGAAGGACTAATTTTGTAATTTTCTCAAACTTTTAACATTTTTCACCAAAGGACTAAATTTGACAAGTTATGATTTTAAAAGGACCTTTGGTGACTTTTCTTTTGAAATTTTGACTCGGGGACTATTTTTGACAATTTTTGAAACTTGGGGACTAAAGCGCAATTTTGCAAATTTGATATGTTTTTCATCGATTTTGATATTTTGCATTTAAAACACATAAAACAACGATTTGTGATATTTTGATCATTTTGATGTGTTTTGAGTGTTTTCGGATGATTTTGCGTTTATATTGTACAAAATGATGAGTATTTAGACACTCATCAATCCCCACATTGAGATATTGCTAGTCCCTAGCAATGATTTGAGAAAACATAATGGATTTTAAACTCTTTACCAAAAGCCATTACTTACGGAGTAGCCAAATGTTTGAGTTCAAGTAAGAACCATGGTACACCGATAACCATGTGATTTTGAGCAAACCACCGACTTTCAACGGATTTGATTTTGTCTTTACCGAAGCCGTACCTTACGGACTAGCCAACTCTTAGATAAATTATCGAATTATCTTTGGTGAGTGAATACCAATTATGGATTTTCCATTGCCTTTACCACAAGCCATAATCTTGCGGGCTAGCCAACTCTTCACTTTTTAGGATATGGTGGTGAAGAACCATACAATTTTGGGCAAATTGCAAGCCATATAAACGGTTTGATATATCTTTACCAAGAGCCGTTTGCTCTGGATTAGCCAATCCTTTTGTCTTATAGACATGGCGGATGATAACCAATTGAGTAAGTGTAAAACACTTACTCCAAAAAAAAAATTTTGGCCAAAAGCGGGAATTGGGTAGATAATATATGAAATTCGTGAGAATTCCCCACACTTAGAAATGAATATTGCCCTCAATATTCAAACCGCGGTTATGCGAAACAAAGAACGTAAAAGGAAATACTACGGCCATTATTTAGAAAGATTTTTTTTTTTTTTTTTTTTTTTTAGAAACTTATATATATTACATGTGGGCATCACCCCACACTTAGGTGGTAGAAAGGGGTAAGAAGGCGAAATATGGGTGAAAACCCATATAGTGTGTCTCTTGTTTTTGATTTCAGTCGCTAGCTTGACTCGACCCAATTCATTGGTTCATGGGAAGCAAAGTGGAAGAAACAATCTCCATCGGACTTTCATTCAAGATGTTTGGACAAACATTTGAAGCACGTGAAAGTTCCACACCGATGAGATATAGAGAGAGAAGACAGACCGGCTCACGGATGGTACATGAAAATGCGGGGTCAAAGATAGTGTCCTCACTCCCGAAGGAGTGAAGAAGAGAAGTCACATCATAAGTGAGGAATGGAAGGAAGATGTTTATAACAATTAGGATCCATTCTTCATCCTCAAATGTAGACATATCGGGAGGAAGGGTGAAGGTAGTATCATCAATAAGCAAACTCTTATGATAGAGTACACCTTCCTCCGAGCCAATATCATCCTCAAGATCAAAATGGAAATGATCATATTAGGAGGAGATATGTCATGAGAGAGTTCACGGAGAACTCTTCATGAAGAGAATCATTGGAAAAAGCCTCAAGCTCGGGCTTGTCCAATGTAGAGTCACTATCCACAACGGGATAGGAGATGGTCGACTTAGCACAAAATGATTCGATCTTAGAAGCGAGGAGATTTATATTGAACAATTGTTCACGAAGTATCTCGTCCTCAATTTCGGATCATCGAATTTCTCACTTCCTCTAAGCTAACTAGCTCGGAAGGTAGCTCCTCGACATAATCGATGTCTCCATAGGATAAAGAATCGTCAAGCGAAGTACAATCGTTATCGAGTCGGAGAACATCTCGACATGATCATATGGAATGTCAAGAGGAGGTAAGAATATCATCAAGAGGCTTATCACACATATTAGGAGATAACCTCGGACTCACTGGGGTTGGAACAAGGCTCTCAACACTAGACGATTCCATTTCGGAATAGTGCTAGAAGGCTCGTCCCCATTATGAGAGAGTCTTTGGAAGCTTGGTGTGATTAGACCGGGGAGTTGACAAGCTCTCATAATATTCCTTAGTATTTGAATAGAATCCTCATCATCATCGTCATCATATCGATTCTTATATTCATCTCTTTGAAGCTTACACACCATTCTTTTCATTTGTAGTTTCTTTCGAATCGTATTTCTTGAACTTTGAGGAAGATTACACTCCTCGTAATCATTGAAATCTTTGTGAAGGCTCGAAGTCGATGGTGATGGGATCTTGTGGGGTTGGAAATTGTCAAAACCGGAGAATTGGAATTTTGAAAATTTTGATTCATCGGTGACATTCAAAAGTCGCATGAGGACCCCAATTCTCACAACAGAGATAATTGGGAAAATAACTTTCACCAAAGTTCGATTGTAACATGGTTCGGCTCATAGACAAGCGGGACCGTGGTGGACAATCAAAACCGTAATGAGAATCATTCCACAATACTCGCATGAGTAGGATTCGTAATGGGGTTGTGGAGGTAGGTAGGAAAAATCGGGTGTTTCATTTGAAATGGGATCGGGATTACCGACAAATTTGTCTCGAAACCCACATTGGTACATCGCCGACAATTTCCACCGTTAAATGGACCTCCACACTGTGAACATGTCAAATACCATGACATAGAGAATTAAGCAGATAAGAGGATAAGAGATGAAGAATTAAGCAGTTATAGAGGATAAGGAATGGAGAATTAAGCAGGTTTGAGGATAAAGAAATGTAGAATTAAGCAGTTGGAGGATAAGGGATGGATATTTTTGGATTTTTGAAAACATGTTGCAAAAACAAAGAATGAAAATATTTTTGGTGTTTTTAACACTTTAGGAAAAGTGTTAATGAACTTTTGGATTTTTGATAACTTTACAAAAACTTTTTACAAAAGATGGGATATGTGCAAGAATGGATCGAAAATGGCTAAACACACGCTAAAGCCTCCCGCGTGGCGCCTAAAATTTTGATCACAAGAAAGCGGTCAAGTCTAAAAGACTTAAACGCTCGGACACAAATGCAATGAAGATGGAGAATAGATTGGATTCCCGGTCGTTAAGTCCCACGGAGACTCAATGGTGTGTTAAACACTTGATCGAGACGGTAGAATGACCACTAATGATAGCGATCGAGAAAGGATTAGATGGAATAATTACACTACTTGAAAAGGTTATAAATAAAAGCGACTTAAATGCAAATTAAGAAAATTAAAAGATAAAGATATTAAATAAACGCTATCACTATTTTTAAAGTGATGAGCGTTTAAAACTTAAAACGAAAAACTTACGTTTAAATAAAAATAACGTAAGCGTATTAAATAAAAGCGTGAAACTTATACAATATAAATCCTAAAAATATGAAAATACATTTTACAAACCTAATGATAAAAGAAAATTTATAGAAAAGGAAAATTATTTTTAAAACTATTTAATTAATTATTATTAATTAAAAACTAATTTAAACTATTTAATAATACTCTAAAATAAAAGAAAATATGAAATAAGACTAGAAAAATAAAATTAAGACTTAGAAAAATCTAAAATATGATAAAACTAATTTTAAAACAGAAAATATATTTTTAGACTTTTATGTATTTATTATTAATTTAAAACTATTTAAAACTAATTTAAATTATTAAAAATACCAAATAAAAGGAGAAAATATGGAAAAATACTTTTAAGCTTTTACATTTATCTAAACTTAAGAAAAATGAAAAATATTTTTTGAGCTTTTCTTAATTATTTGTATTTAAAGCTAATTAAAAGGATTAAAACTAATTTAAATTAAGAAAAATAGCAAAACAACTTAGAAAAATCTGAAAATTTCAGGAAAACTCTAAAATAATATTAGGAAGCTAGGAAAATAGAAAAACAAGGGCTTGTGTGGAGGAATTTGAAGCGATGAACAAAGTGCTTAAAAATAAGCACTTTAATAAGCTAAATGGACACCAAAAGCTACCAACCCATAACACAAGCTATAATAAGCTAAAATAACTAAAATACAACAAAATCAACAAGCTCTAAACCTCTGATTAGCAAGCTCAACAGATTTGAGCTTATGAGATTTTGAGCTTAAAAGCGATGAACTGGTGGATACCACATTTGAGCCACAAATTAAGCACTCAAATAAGCTAGAAACCGAAACAAAAACTTGAAACATACACTAGACCTGGTTGAGACTATTTGTGAACCAAAAGATCAGACCTCAAATAGAAGCTCAAATGAGCCTTGTGCAAGAGTTGCAAAAGTCGAGAAAAACTCGGCATAAGCGAGTTTTGGGCAGGCGATTAGTACCTTAAAGACAAGCTTGTTTGAAGCTTGTAGAAAATTCACAAAAATATGCAAAAATAACAAAAAGAAACTAGACCAATAGCATTTTCTAAAAACACAAGTTTCATAGAAAATGACCAAGAGAAATGAGCTTGATAAAATCCTTCTATCTGGGTTGAAAAACGATTTTACCAATTTTGACTTTTAAGCAAATATGAAAGTTTGACTTTTATGAAGTTTGATCTAATTTATGGACCGATAATGATCTATATATGATGAAATAAAACTATTGCAAGCTAGATTTATGGAATTTTAAACACAAAATAAGATTTTGATTTCCAAAACTCCAACAGATTACGCTTAAGACAGATGAAATAATGATTTTGACTTGAGCTTGATGTTGCAACTTAAACTAAGACTCAATTGAGTTCAACTAGACTAACAAACATGAAACAACAATTTCTACCAACGATATACCTATGACACGATATCCAAGTTAATCCAAACACCATTTAAAAACCGATATGAAAAATTAAATTGAAACAAACTTCTAAACTAGCTAATATCGATGACTAAACCGAGTTCATATGACCTAATTACAACTATTTAAACATATTAAAACTATTGATGGTCTAGATATACAGATAAGCAAGAAACTGGTTTGACTTGAAAATGAAAAGTGAATCATATACTCATATGAATCCGGATGTTGCACGGTCAAACCAAACCCAAAACCTGCTCTATACTAATCCATTTACAACCCAAATCAACCTCTGCATCACCCAAATTCATCACCATTCCAATTTGAGCCTCGGGTTGACTTTTATTGACCAACATCCAAACTTGATTGAAACCGATTGTTTAAGTATACAAAAGCTTTTATAAACTTAAATGAGCTGATTTGATTTAAAATAAGCTTTCGAAAGCTTGAACATAAGTTTTGAAACTTAAATTTTCAACGATTAACTGAAAACTTGAACTTATGTAAAAGACTTTAATTTAAACTCAAAGGCACATACAAAGATGTTTTAACTTAAATATGATACTTGAAAATTAAAATTACAACATTTTATCTAAAACTAGAACATTAAGTTAAAAAACGACATTAAGAAAAAAATAAAAAACTAACTACTCCTTTGCTTCTTCTTCTCTCTTTTATACTCCAAATGCTTCCCACTAGACTTGATTGATTCCCACTGGAATTGGGGCCGTTGGATGAGTAAAAGTGATCATGGCCGTTTAAATGGATTTTGGCGCCAATTATCTTTTTGCCAAATGGGGTTGAGTGAAGGGGGGATATGCATAAATGATCCTTGGATGTTAGTGGAGGTGGGGAAGGGATATTTGAGGTGGAAGGATGGTGTGGAGGATGGAGTGATAGCGAGCAAGTGGGGAGGAAGAAGACTTTAGGCGCGAGGTGTCCATTTGACTTGCCATTTGACCAAAGGGTATTAATAAAATGGGGGTTCAAAATATTAAGAGGGTCCAAATGACTAAGGGGTCAATTGGTTATATGATAGGTCCAAAGGTGGTTAAAGGGTTTTAAATATCAAGGACCTAATGTGTAAATTCGAAAATTAAGGGACTAATCGCCAATTCATCAAAGATGCTCCAAGGGACTGAAATTGACAAGCTTCAAAAGTATAAGGACCAATTTTGCCATTTTCCAATTTTCGAGGGCCAATTTTGCCAATTTTCAAACTTGAAGGACTAATTTTGTAATTTTCTCAAACTTTTGATATTTTTCACCAAAGGACTAAATTTGACAAGTTATGATTTTAAAAGGACCTTTGGTGACTTTTCTTTGAAATTTTGACTCAAGGACTATTTTGACAATTTTTGAAACTTGGGGACTAAAGCGCAATTTTGCAAATTTGATATGTTTTCATCGATTTTGATATTTTGCATTTAAAACACATAAAACAACGATTTGTGATATTTTGATCATTTTGATGTGTTTACAAAATGATGAGTATTTAGAGACTCATCAGTGTTTTCAGATGAATTTGCTAGAAATGCTCATAAGGTGCTTTATGATGGTGATGAAATCCTTAAGCCTAGGCGTAAACCTAGTTACGAAAATGATGAGTATTAAGAAACAAAATGATCCCATCAAAGAGAAAACATAATTATCACCTCATGATTACCTGGATTTTTGGAAGTTTAAGCCTGACTTTGTTGACTCCGAACAAGTCTTCTGGAAAAAGATTTAGATAAGCGTAAAGCGGAAAATATTGTTGAAACAAACCCTCCCTTAGGAAAATGCCTAGAGCGACCGTGTATCCTCCTAATACACCAATGCATCTTGTACCTAGAACAATTGCCACTAAAAGCAAGACATTAATTAGCAAATCGTTATATTTCAACTATTTGTTGATTTTGAGAAAACTTGCAAGAAAAGGATCACACCCATGTGTATAATCAAGGAGAAAGGGTTTTGAACAAATGAAAGAATGTTATTTAATCGAGGTCATGCCTTCTTTAAACTTCTAAAAGATCACTTTGAGAGTCTTAAAAGGGATAGAAAGCGATATTAAGGGAATGGAAAAGGAATTTGATGCAATGGTTGTTGAAGTTAGTGACTATGAGCGTGCCTTTGAAATATAATGAGATTGAGAGAAAGAACTTGCATACATTAAATGAGAATCTTATTCTTGAATGTGTTGCTCAAGATGTGTTTTCAACGCTTCAAATTGCTCTATTAATGCTTCCAAATTTCATGAATTATCTGTGGCCTGAAAGTCTCCCATGATCGTGTCATTGAGCTTGAAAAACTAATTCTAAACTAAATGAGAAAATTGAGCGGATGATCACGACAATTTCGTTAAACATTTTCTAAACTAGAAGTTGAGCATTTTAATTTACAACTAAAATATCAACATCTTAAAGAAAATGTCAAAACTTCAAATGTCAAGACATCTTGGATGCTCCGAGTTTGATGCGAGTTTTCAAATTAACAAACGTGATGAATGATTCAAGCTCGTGCAACACGATCGTAAAGTTGAAAGCCCAAATCTCTCAATTAAAGGGTCAAACGAACAATATGACAGCTCCCAAATGCCTCCTCCTTTAGATTCTCGAACCTCAAACGTTTCATCTTCAAAACCTAGTAAATGCTTTACAAAAGGAAAACGAAAGTTTTCTAGAAGAAAATGAAAAGGTTAAACGTCATTTCAATGAGTTATTTGAATCAATTAAAGTCACTCGTAACAAAAACAACGAACAAATAGCTTCATTGCAAAAGGAAATTGAGAATCAAGAGTCGTAAAAGGAAAATGCCAATGACCAATGGGGAGAATGTTGTATCAAAGGTTCACTCTTGTAATAAATATGCTTTATCTCGTGACATATGTCCCTCCTCATCTAAGGAACAACAAACTTGCCATTCAAACATACTTCTCATCCCTTAAGGATTGCCTAGAATGTCTGCGTGAGATTGTTGAAGAGGATAAGCTAGAGAAACCTCATGATAATGCAATTGGACATGCATGCTTATATGCCAAACGATCTCAAGAAATCTTAGAATGCTTGATCACAATATGCCCAAAGACATTAGGTGAGAGAGTTAACCCTTTGATTCCATGCTCGATGCCTAATGCCAAGTATGATATGCACTCGATTCCCAATGTTTTGAATGTGAACCGTAGTGTGCCGTTAAGGGGTTCAGATTCTAGATCTGTCAATGCTAAGAAAGAGAACGCAAGTGTGCCTTCTAGAGTGCAAATCTCGGTACCTCTAGTGTTAAGAATGTGAAACCTAGTGCACTGCATGTAGTTCGGATCCCAAAGACATCTAAGCGGTGGTGGAAAGAGTAGTAAACCAAACTAATGTTCCCATTCCTCTACAGAGTAATCGGTGACATTAAAGGGAGCAGTCAAAGTCTCAAGACAATACAAGGAATGATAGGACCTCTCAAGCTAAGAATGTGCCTTTGGAAAGAGAGAAGAACAATCTAGGAACTTTAAGCTTGAATTGAATAAAGCGAATCGTGTTGATTCTAGTATTAGCCATAGGCGTCTTGTAATTAATTCAATTCGATACTATTTGCAAACCATGTACCGATGTCCGCTTGAATTCGCCTCTAATCATGAATGTGGTGTTAATGTTACGCTAATGATGTTAATTGTCCGATTAATATTGTTAAAGCTAAAATTCATGCTAAGAAGGCTAAAAGGCAAAACGAAAGAAAGTTAGAAAACAATGGAAACCCACGGGAAGAACATTCAAGAAAATAGGCTTTTATTGGACACTGTTGGTCATAAGACTAATCGATAATGCCCACTAGAAAATGGATGCCTCTTGGTAGAACTATTCCCTTAAGAAGTGATCACACCTAAAGCAGGGCTAATACGACACTAGTATTGCATCTATTCACAATGATTCCATTACCTCGCTACGATATGAATGCTTCTATTTCGATGTGGGTGTTCCAAACATTGTTACTAACCAAATGGAACCCATTCTTGAATGGGGATCCCAATTATCCGATTATCCATTCTTGTCTCGTGTTCAACCGCAGATCGTTCAAATCGTTCGTGGTACCGGACTCAGTTGTTCCAAGCATATATTTGGAGACCGGTCATGCTCTTGAACTTCGTGAGCAAATTCATCGGACCGTTAGATTTGGTAATGATCATTTCGGTGCTATTATGGGTTATGGAGATTATGTTGTTGGTGATAGTGTCATCTCTAGAGTGTATTATGTGGAAGGTTTAGGTCACAATCTGTTCTCTGTTGGTCAATTCTGTGATTCCGATCTAGAAGTAGCCTTCAGAAAACATACCTGCTTTGTTAGAGATCTTAATGGTAAAGAAATGTTAAAAGGAACTCGTGGCTCAAATCTTTACACCATCTCTATCGATGACATGATGAGGGCCTCTCCAATCTGCTTATTATCAAAGGCTTCTAAAACAAAGTCATGGTTATGGCATCGTCGTCTCAATCACTTGAACTTGGCACCATTAACGATCTTTCCGAGAAAGGACTTAGTTGTAGGTTTACCTAGACTAAAGTATGGAAAGGATCATCTTTGTTCAAGATGTCAATTGGGAAAAAGCAAGAAGTATGCCCATAAACCCAAACCTACTAACTCGTCACATAAGTTCTTCATATGATTCATATGGATTTATGTGGACCAATGAGGTGCGAGAATATCTTTGGGAAGAAATATGTGTTAGTTGTGGTTGATGATTACTCTAGATTCACCGGTCAAGTTCTTAAGGACAAAGGATGAAACTCCGATATCATCATCAAACTCATCAAACATTGCAGTTCGACTAAACAAAACCGTCGAATTATCGAGCAGACAATGGAACCGAGTTTGTCAACAAACAACTTAGTGAATTCTATGAAAGCGTTGGAATCACCATCAAAGAAGTGTTCCACGAACCCCTCAGCGAGCGGTGTAGTTGAAAGCGAAATCGTACTCTTGTTGAAGCCGCTAGAACAATGCCGATCTACTCAAAGGTTCCAATGTTTCTCTAGGTGAAGCAATTGCCACCGCATGCTACACACAAAATCGTTCCACGATTCACACTATTCATGGAAAAACTCCATATGAACTTGTTCACAACAGAAAACCTAATCTATCTTTCCTTCGTGTGTTTGGTGCATTGTGCTATCCAACTAATGAGGTCAAGACTTGGGCAAACTTAGGGCTAAAGTCGACATTGGAGTATTTGTAGGATATGCATCAAACAAAAAGGGATACCGAATCTACAACAAAACAACCCGAAATATCATGGAAACAATTCACGTTACGTTTGATGAGTGACCGGTCAAATGGCTCCTGGACACTCCACTCAGACCCGCACTTCAAAAGCAGTCCCATTGGTTCATCCCTTGTTCCAAACTCCTCTCAAGAAACTCCATATGTACCTCCATCCGAAGATGATGTAAAGAAATTGTTTGATCCCATGTTTGATGAAGCTGTATGATTCAATTACTAATGAGGTCTTTGATTCCTACAACAGAGGATGCTTATATTCCAGTGAATGAAGTCAATCCTCGATCTCAATATCTTTAAGTCAAGAAGCACTGCTGCGATCCTTGATCTCATCAACAAATCATCATTCTTCAAATGTACATCATGGAAATGTTTCGCATCAATGATGAAGTTAATCCCTTGCTACTCACGAAGATGCTCCATTTGAAAACATATTTGCTACTCCGAATCATCATCGAACCAACTTCTTGAGAGACATCGACTCGACTACCTCGGTTCCTCAACAAATGCCACATGAACACCTCGGAAAATGGACTCACGATCATCCATTAGACAACATCATTGGAAATCCCTCTCGTCTGTATCAACAGGAAACAACTTGCAACCGATGCCTTATGGTGTTTCTTCAACTCCGTACTATCTAAGATCGAACCAAAAGATGTTAAACCGCCATGAATGAAGGCAATTTGGTTCAATGCCATGCAAGATGAAATTCATGAGTTTGATCGTCTTGATGTATGGGAGTTAGTACCGCCTCAGGCTGTGCTATGATCATAGCTCTCAAATGGATCTTCAAAGTAAAACTTGATGAGCATGGTGATGTGTTGAAGAACAAGGCTCGATTAGTTGCTAAAGGATATCGTCAAGAGGAGGTATAGACTTTGAAGAATCTTTTGCTCCAGTTGCTCGAATCGAGGCAATCGTAATCTTTCGGCTAATCTTGCTAGTAAGAACATGATAGTTTATCGATGGATGTAAAGACGGCATTTCTAAGCGGAGATCTTAAAGAAGTCGCTCTCGCCGCCCAACCTCAAGGATTTGTGAATCAAGAGCATCCTACTCACGTTTATCGTTTGAAGAAGGCTCTTTACGGTTTAAAGCAAGCTCCAAGGGCATGGTATGATACATTGTCAAAGTTTCTTCTATCAACCGGATTCATCAAAGGAGCGATTGATCCTACATTGTTCACCGAAGTCGTGCAAACATTTAATTCATGTTCAAATTTATGTTGATGATATTATTTTTGCCTCGGTGACCCAATGGAATGTGATCGTTTTCAAATGAAATGAGTTCAAAGTTTCAAATGTCAATGATGGGACAAATGTCATTTTCTTGGGATTACAAATTTCACAAAGTCCGGAGGCATTTTCATAAATCAATCTAAATATGCAATGAGATTTTAAAGAAATTTGGATTTGATTCAAGTGACCTGTTGACACCCCATGATTGACCGAACCAAACTAGATGAGGACCTCTCGTGGATCATGATTGACCAAACGAAATATCGGAGTATGATTGGATCACGATGTATCTCATCGCTAGTAGACCGGACATCTTGTTCATTTGTTTGCATGTGTGCTAGATACCGTGCTAAGCCTACTAAAAGCACCTTGAAGCGCTTAAACGGGTCTTCGGTATCTCAAGGAACCATCAATATGGGACTATGGTACGAAGGACACGGTATGTCACTAACGGCTATATGAGATGCCGATCATGCAGTTGTCAAGATACACGTCGAAACGTCGGGAGGTGCTCGTTTTGGGTGATAAGCTTGTGAGTGGTCTTCAAAGAAGCAAATGAGTACCTCTATTTCCTCTCTGAGGTTGAATACATAGCCATGTCATCTTGTTGTGGTCAAATCTTATGGATGAGATCTCAATTATCGACTATGGCTTTGAATTCAACAAAATCCTCTGTCTTGTGATAATAAAGTGCTATTGCTCTCTCATGCAACAACGTTCAACACTCAAGAGCAAAGCATATCGACATTCGACATCATTTCATCGGGGAACAAGTAGAAAAGGTGTGGTGGAACTATATTTTGTGAGGTGCGAATATCAATTAGTCGACATCTTCACCAAAGCTCTTCCAAGAGAACGTTTTGAGTTTATTCTTCCACGACTTGGTTTGAAAAGCCTTCAACCGAAACACTCAAACGTCTTGAGGAGGAAGGCGAGGAGTAAAGGTCTATTTTCATCTATCTCTTGTAAATATTTATTTGAAAAACAAAATAAAAATTATAAAATATCAAATTATAAAACTTTCAAAATCCATAAAATTTGAAAAATCGAAAATTTTCAAAAAAAAATATTGTCAATTTGTCATGTTTTTTCGGTTCGATAATATCTACGGTCTTTGTGTTGTCATTCAAAGAATGACACGGGACTTTAGATGTTGTTAAAAATTATATATATATATATATATATATATATATATATATATATATATATATATATATATATTTGGGAGAAAGAGAAATGGTTTATTGTCATTTTCAAGCAATAACCCGGTTTTAAAAGAAAGAACGAGCCATGTTTTAACATGTTTTCAAATTCCATGCTCGATTCTATAAACATTTATCTCTTGAAAACCAAATGCTTTGAAAAATAACTCGGTCTCTATTTTTGATAATCATCGGACTTATTTGTCAAAATCTCTATCTCTCAATCAACAACCTATGTCATTGATTGAGGGGAGAATGATTTCAATTAGATTAAAAGTTATTTGGCATTAAAATTGTTTTCAAAAGATATACATGCATGTTTTATCAATGGAGTGTAAAGTCTTAAAATCCGATCCTTATCGGCTCAAACGCTTTCACAATCAAGTCACAATTCTCCTTAAAGCTTTCAAAATCAATTTAAATCTATACGAGATCACAAATATCAAATGTTTTGATAATTGTGATCGGGGAGAATGTGATTTAAATTGGATTTAAATTGATATTAAGGTAAATGGTTTCACATGAATGTACATGATGTCCTTCCACATGTGACAAACGATTTCAAATTTTCAATGCACATGTTGAGGGGAGCATCTATCTTAAACCTTTGATTTGAAACGTGATCATTCATCCCAATGTGGGTTCCTCTAGTATGTGCAAAACTCTTTTCAAACCTCGAGGCACATATTGAGGGGAGCAAATTATGAAAACCTCATCCTTCCCGAAATGCTATATCTACTTGATTTGATGTGGGAAGTGATGTTGATATCTTTAGAAAATGGTAATCAAAGAAGTTAATTCTTTATCTTGCCTCCGTGTGCAAAACATTTTCAAATACTTGATGCACATGTTGAGGGGAGTTCTCGTTCTAAAATATCAAAAAATTCGGTACAAAATGCTTTGATAATATATCACAAGTATCGAATTGATTTTCAAATGGTTTTCAATTGGATCCAATGGCGGATGAACAATACCAAATAGACCGACCAACTTTACTTTATGTGCGGTGATATAAGGATGATAAGGTTAGGTATGTGTTCCCATGATCCGCCATAACGGAGGGATCTACCCAGGACAATCCACTAGTTAGTGTAGAAGTCCTTAGGTATGATAATAAAAGGAGAAAAATGAGATATGGGAAGAGTGCGGACTAAGATAGAGCTAATCTTGGAACAAACCCAACAAGGTTCTTGCTATGAAGTCTCGGTAAGCATTGAAGGGTTGAAGAATTAAAAGAAATTGAATGAGAAAAGGGTGAAAACAAATAGCCTCCATTTATTCAACCTTAGGGCGAAACCGGTTCAATTCATATGCTCTTGATGGTAACATCGGTATTGAAGACAAGACGTCATGGACCCGGTGACGACCGCACTTCAACTTTCCAAACCACTCAAGTTCCTCTTAAAAGGGCTTGTTTCATTCTCACGGGAACCGACATTATCTATCGACCTTCTCTTAAAGATGGTTGATATTGAAGAAGGAGACCTCTCCCTAGTCTCCGTTATAGGATCCAAATATGCACAAATTGAGTCTAGAGCCACGAGATCATCAATAAATCTCATTAGGACACTTTCAATGAAGACTCTCTTTCACACAATGTGGAAAGAGATTATATCTTGAGTCCCACGCATTATCCTTGTGGTATTGCCGGAACATCCGAGTGATGTGTATACATATTCACAATGAAGATGGAAAGCCTTCGAGCCAACATCAAACAAGCTCCCCGGTAGGTGGCATGTGAGATCTATTTTATAGATTAACCATGTGACAACCGAACGAAACAATGGGACGATTCAATCTCTTGAATCAATCTCGGTTCGAGTTATGGATTGACGGATACCTTTGAAAACCGGTCATTGTGCTTAAAACTCTTTTCTTTAGCACATCGATCGTGTACTCATTTTTCAAACCAAAGGTATTTTTACGATTGATAATTGATTTTCAATAAAACCTTCGTTGTATTGCAAAACAATTTCTATTGAGCAATACACGATTGTTTTCAAATCTCTTTTCATCAATCGGTGGACTTAAAATTATTGGTTCACTCACTCCGTGTTGTCTTCTTTGAGACGTTCGGTTTGAGAACAACTAGAACATTGCGAAACCACGTCATGGAGATTCTTAGGAATCCTACCGATCACAGCGGTGCTTGTCTCGATCAACGGGAACCGGGCGTGTACCTCAATTCAACGAAGTGATCAAAGACACTTTCGCGCGATTTATTGCTAACTATTGTATGCGGTACACCCGACGCTTGCTGGTGATCGAATGAAGCGATCAATCCATAGCCGCATGCTCACACTACACATTCATCTCAAAGAAATCATGATTAGTGCATCAATGACTCGATATTTTCACTCCATGCTTCGCACTGCCGCCAATATCATGATTCAACAAATGCTTCCGCTACTCGATGAGAAGATTTCATGATCCGAATGTGAGCATGTCGGTCCTAAAGTCACTACATCACATAATACCAACACCACAAAGGATGTGTCGAGATTGTTGATAGTCGATGATCTCAAAGATGGCTCAAAATTATTATCACGT
>CM040238.1:194148550-194208460 GCA_022545495.1 Chrysanthemum lavandulifolium | reverse complement strand
AATGATAATAAGGATGAGTCAATCAAAAGCATAGTCTAAATGGTAATATATATCGACACAAAATTTGGCATAAATTGTTCCGACGCCCCAGTCGTCGGGATGAAAAGACTAATCACAATTATTTACGTTAATCAAAAGCTAATCATAATTAAAAAATTGGCATAAATTGTGTAATATGATACCGATGACGGGGCGTCGGTACCAATTGGCGGGGTTAACTCATGCCCAACTATTCACAAAGTCAAATTTGACCATTATCGTGCCGACGACATGGTGTCGGCAAATAATTTTGAAATAAAAATTCAACGCACCGGAGGTTTGGTCAAGCGACTTTTTTGCCGTTTAGTATATATTGCCGACGACAATGTGTCGTTGACAATATGGTTGCCCGTTCTATTTATTCTTGTAGTGTGGTGCTCTCAAATGTCCCTAAAGTTGTACATTCATGAATTTATTGGTGTTATCATTTATTTTCCTAATCTGTTGAGTATGAGGATCGATTAGGTCATGTGAACTTAGACTATCAAAGTTAGGTGTCACTAATATGTAGTACAAATTGGATAGTATTTATCAGAGTCCAATTGCCAAAGGATCAATGTCAGCCAGTTGTGCAAGTGAGAGCTTAGTGCCTTGCGATGCAACAACCGGTCTTAGGATTCTTAATCAAACTATGTTTTCTTGTGACCACGGTTACAATCTTGAACGGTGTACAAATTTTGGGTCTATAGAGGTTTATGCTCATAACTCGGGACACAATATTTACGTTTGTAGCATAAAAAGAGTGTTGTATAATTCTGCATATGTTTAAGAGTATATATATCTCAACACCATCTTGTGTTGTAGATACATATTAATAGAAGAGATAACTTCTGTAACGCTTAGTTTAAGGACTACATTACGATTAAAATAACACACAAGTAAGTAACGGTAAAACCTCAAAGTGACCGTAATGTATATTGTTTGTTCACAAGTAACACCAACGCCTATAGCCTTTTAGTGACAACATCAGCTTCATATCATCTCTACCGACATCGACATGAACGAGAGACCATCAAAGAGTCTAGCACGGGAAGAGGTTCCATGTCCTTAAAGGATTTTACGTGCTCTATACGCTGTGAGCCTCAATACGTAAATGCCCTAGGATTAATGCAGACCCGCGTTGTATGTCGCCAGCGAACGAGCACAACGCAATGTTAATGGTGATAGCAAGAAAACTCGAGATGGCAGAAGCAAAATGCAGCAGAACCATTTTAGCGTGAGAGAAGATGTATGTGTGTGTTATATGGGATTCTGATGTATTTTCTCACTATCTAAGCAACAACAGAATATACTCTTATATAGGGCTCACCACTTAAAGATGATCACCATGATTTCAATCATGCCTAAAAGAGTTGAGATCATGGGCTGATGGTTAAAGTTGAGAATGCCCTCCAAATCAGCCCACTTACCCTTGTTTCTCTCATTATCTAATCAATATCACACACATAATATACATTCTATGTTGGTAGTTTTTGCACTAACAACTTGTATCACGAGCTACTACTATTGTATAGTGTGTCACCGCATAGACCATTTGTACATTATGCTTCAATATATTAAAACTTGCCAAGCTCATCATAAGTTCCTAAAATCCCCCACCAGGTTGGAAAAATTATCTACTACTTTAATGGGTTGTGTCACAAAAGTGTCATTACGATTAAACCTCTATTTACTCGAAGCATGTAAAGTGAAATCGATTCAATGGTGTCCTAAGGAATTAAACCACTGAACCTTAATGATCTCGCCCAACACACTTCTACACACTTCCCATTGTAACCATCTCATTCTCAAACTGAGCGCGAATATGGTCATGCGCTTAAATCCTGTTTCATAACCCTCTAAGAGAGAAACCACAACTCTCCATTCAAGGCGGCACCACCTCTAGGTTATATAGGCAAAGCTACTCTAATGTTTTCGTTGCTAAGACGCCTCACAAGCTTTGTTAAGAGAATATTTCATCCTAATCCGGCAACGCCGTGCTATCTTTGCTACACATGGGTCAATTGATAGCACCTTCTATCTATTAGTGACTTCGTTATTACCCATTAAACTCGAGAGGTAGGAGCACTACATCCAAGTTGGGTTTCCATCGCTAACCGATTCGCATATGGTTTCAGACCCATGTCTCTAGCATCTCCCAATAAGTCTCTCGTCAGAGACTTATAGGAGACTTTCGATAAGCTACTACAATGCTTATCGATCTTATCACAAACACTCACTAAGTCTCTCGTCAGAGACTTAGTAGTGTCAAACTCAAGTTTCTAGTTTACTTGACAAACATTTCATAATGGCCATTCTCAAATATATCTACAAATTCCATCGCAACAATTATTGGATCTCTAATCCTCTTAGCCTTTTTATATTGCCACAACTAGACAACTATATTGCCACAACTAGACAACGAGATCACTTTCCTTCATGAAGTGGATATCACTATTGTTACTCGCACCTTTAAGATACAATTCACTTTTGAGCACATAATTCACCCTACTTGTAAATTCAATAGGTTGTGTCTTTTTATCCGTCGGTTGGCTTCAACTGCCTAAAGTCTCATGTTTAGGTTGCTTACGAATAGATTTTATTCTGCTCAGAACAAATGTTTTGTTGCTCAAACAATTAAGCAGCCTACATGAAGGCAAATGCTCAGAGATGTAGCACACATCAGCCACCCCCACCATTTGGCATATTTCAGTTGTGTCATTGCTCCATTAGATTTCATGAAAAAGCCGACTTGCTTCGTTAATATGATCAGCTAATCGCTCGAGTTATTTTCAATCAGTCAAGATTAGATAAGTTTTGGTCCTAAATAAACAACCAACTTAAAATGCTTTGAGTTATCTCATTCCATCTTGAATGAGCATTCCATACATTCTGAGTATGTCTTTCTATTTTAAGGCATCATTTTACACAAATAAAAAACCATCAGTTAGTAAAATCACATACTTAGTTTGTTCATGTCTCAAAATTTATAGATTTGTAGTGCCATCAATCACTATAATCTATTAGAAACCCAAATTATTTACTGATTAAATAATTACACGTCGTTATGAACCCAGAATATGTATCTTAGATAAAAACAAAGCTAGAAACCACGATTCTTGAAGCAATAAAACACTATAACAGTGACATCTATAATGTGATCATGAGTCACCATGTCAACTAGTTTAAGAATAACATATAAACGGTTTCCAGATTTTGCACCAACAAGCATGATGGTTAGTTTATTTGAAAACGACGCATTTTTCTGAATATGGGTGTTATATCTTAATGACGACCGACACTCCTTCACGAGCTACATCTCTCAGTTGCAGACCATCATGCCATCTAAATAATTCATAACCCATAGTTCTTTAACTAGGCAAGCGATTGCTTCCTTATGCATTGAACATTCTCGAGACACAACAGGTTTTAACAATCAGTATTGGACTCATTTGTGGCCCACCGTCACGAGCTCTAGACACTGAGCTTCGGTCTTCACAATATCAATACCAAATTTTGATATTTGTTTCATGTTGCACCTTCTTGTACAATACTGTGACGTAACAATACCAACGAAACACACATTGATATATGTCTCTAATAGTTATCTCAATTTAAAACACATATCGCATCACTGGTGTAATATCTATAATGCTTAAACATATTTACTTAAAATGTTTAATAGATCTCAATACATACGTATTAAAAGTGCGAAATAAATGGTCTATATCTCGAGTATACAACACTAATAAAATCCTTTAAGAATGTTGTATAATTCTGCATATGTTTAAGAGTATATATATCTCAACACCATCTTGTGTTGTAGATACATAATAATAGAAGAGATAACTTCTGTAACGCTTAATTTAAGGACTACATTACGATTAAAATAACACACAAGTAAGTAACGGTAAAACCTCGAAGTGACCGTAATGTATATTGTTTGTTCACAAGTAACACCAACGCCTATATATAGCCTTTTAGTGACAACAGCAGCTTCATATCATCTCTACCGACATCGACACGAACGAGAGACCGTCAAAGAGTCTAGCACGAGAAGAGGTTCCCTGTCCTTAAAGGATTTTACGTGCTCTATACGTTGTGAGCCTCAATACGTAAATGCCCCAGGATTAATGCAGACCCGCGTTGTATGTCGCCAGCGAACGAGCACAACGCAATGTTAATGGTGATAGCAAGAAAACTCGAGATGGCAGAAGCAAAACGCAGCAGAACCATTGTAGCGTGAGAGAAGATGTATGTGTGTGTTATATGGGATTCTGATGTATTTTCTCACTATCTAAGCAACAACAGAATATACTCTTATATAGGGCTCACCACTTAAAGATGATCACCATGATTTTAATCATGCCTAAAAGAGTTGAGATCATGGGCTGATGGTTGCAGTTGAGAATGCCCTCCAAATCAGCCCACTCTCCCTTGTTTCTCTCATTGACTAGATCAATATCACACACATAATCTACATACTCTGTTGGTAGTTTCTGCACTAACAACTTGTATCACGTGCTACTACTATTGTACAATGTGTCACCGCATAGACCATTTGTACATTATGCTTCAATATATTAAAACTTGCCAAGCTCATCAAAAGTTCCAACAAAGAGCGTGTGGAGCATGATGGTGTATCTGTACGGGATCCACATCTTCAGAAGTAGTTGTTGATGACCGAGGTGAAAGAATGCCTCCTTTTTGATTGACCACATTGATTGGAGTTGTAGCGGAGATTGTAGACATCTTTGCTTTGTCTCCTCCACTAATTCATCGTAGAAATTCTCAAACAATACTTCCAAGTCTTCTATTGGATTATCTTTAGCCTTTGTTGGTGATTTCGATTGAGGTGTGAATCATGATTGCTTTGTTCAGAAGTCATTGTCTTTGGCACTGTCCTGGTCCATTATCATTAGAAGCATCGTTAAGTGCCGGTTCTAATCTGACATGATCAACTATTGTCAATTTTTTTTAGCCAAAAGTGACCTAATTTAGCAACTAAAGTGACCTTAAAAAGCAGCCTAAATTGACTAAATTAGTAGCGTAAGTTACTCGAAAACCAACCAAAAAGACAAACTTGAATCTAATAGTGACCTAAAATGAGAGCTAAAATAATGAAACAACATTCCCAAAATAACTACAGTGATAAACTTGCCCATTGTATTGTAGTGTGTAGCCTTCTTTGTCCTTGATAATCAAATCACCTCAGCACCTCTCTATTCATACAAATATTTAATGGACCCAACTTGGTGATCAATATAAAAGCTATAGCATTTTATTCTTACGTATAGCTATAGCAAGGAACAAACAATATAAATAAAGTAATTCAGATCCTCATTTAAATTAGTATTCACTAACTACTTTAACAAAGCGAAAAGTTATTGTGTATTTCCTTCTTTTACATTATATGAAAACGTATATCACTAACTTTCTACATTATGCACATATCATCAAGTAACATGAAACATTTGTTTTTTTCATCCTTGCACTCTTTTTTATATGATTAAGATATACCAAATAAAAAAAAAGATATAATAATGTTGGTTGTATGAGCCCAAAACAAGGTGAAGATAATCAATAGCTTAACAAATTACCAATAAATGGTTAACGATATCACTTGAAATCGTGTAATCACTTTTCAAACTAAACTATTCAACCCTAATGAAGTATTTGGCAGAGGTGATGAGTGATATTCTCAAGATTATTCCTTTCAAAGTAGGCAAGCTGCCTATGAAGTATTTGGGAATACCTTTGATCACTAAAAAGATTGGTTTTAAAGAATGCAAGCATTTGGTGGACAAAGTTAAATACAAAATTGAAGATTGGAAGAAAAAATAATTGTCCTATGCATGAAGATTGCAACTCATTGCATCTGTGTTATCATCTCTCAATATGTACTGGGCTGTAGTTTTTCAGAACTCAAACACTGTTATTAAAGATATAGACAAAGTGTTGAAGGGTTTTTTATGGTGCAAAGGAGAATTGAAGAGGGGAACAGCTAAAATGGCATGGAAGGTTATGTGTAGTCCTAAAAGCCAAGGTGGGCTAGGGCTGAGACATTTGAGCACTTGGAATGATGCTTTATGATGCGCGTACGAAACGCGTTCGGGGTCAAAGGAACTTCCTTTTCTTCGAGCAAGTTTTTCAACCACCTTGGCAGTGAACCTAATCATTGTAGTGTAGTATTGGGTAAGCCTCGGGGATTGATATCGTTCCCTAGCGGAATAGGAATGCTAGTAAGAAATATATTACGAGAATGTGGGGGTTGAGGATGATTCTTTTTTTATCTTTTTATTTGTTTTTTAGAAAGCTAAGGTAAAATCTCGGGGCAAGAGGTTTGGGGGTGGTACTTCTACCGATTACTTCTACTTATCTAATTATCTAATACTACGGGTAGCTATGTCTAATTGATGTGTGCTCGTATGATGATTAAAAATGTGTTTACCTAGATACTATTAATCCCTAGTTATCTTTTATTGGTCGGTTGAATTGTCACACCTTATCTTAACGCATTGTGTTCTTAAGGTCGTAGGGTGTGCCTATGCCCTAACTCTTTGAGGTTACCTTTTGGTTTAGCCTACGAAATCCGCAAGTCCTTAAACTATTTCATTCATAAGCCTCACTTTCACAAAGAATATTCGAGCATTAAATACAACGAATGATGCCTAGTTTCACTCCTAAGCCAATTACAATTAAGATAAAAGACAACCTAACAATGATCAATAACTAGGTTTCATAGATCTAAGCAAACACACAAGAAATTAAGCTAGACATATTAAACAAGCAAGTATACACACAATCAATTGAAGACATAATGATACTATGGATTAAAACACTTATCTTGATGTGTAAAATAGGGTTTGGGACCCTAAGATACTGTCCAAGTAGAACTACAAACGTTTAGGGTTTTTACTCCAAAAGTCTACCTCGTTAAATGCAGAGAAATCGGATTCTATATAGAGATTTACATTCGTGACGGCGTCACCTTATAGGTGAAACGTCGTCAGCTCGCCGTCATTAGGGTTTTCGTCTTGGCCAAGTCATCGATGGGACGGGTCACCTTAGAGTTGTGATGCCGCCGGTCTTTAGATGGGACGTCGACTTGGTTATGGATAGGGGCCGTCGAGGATAAAAATCGAGTGATGCCTTCTTAGCGCAAAGTCGGACCGGATTAGGTTATCTGAACAAAAATTCCACTGAACATCGTGCGTGTTTTGATCAAGTCTGTATAGAGGATGGCATCGCACTTTGGTTGGGACACCGTCGAGGTTCATTTTAGCTGACTTTTGTGGCTTTGATCTTGAGTTTGCTATTTTCTTCATGTTTTCCTCATTTTAGTCCAAATGTGCTTCATTCATTTTGCTCCAAAGAGACCTAAAAAGTGAAAAAGAACAAAATTATGCGATACGGATATAAAAGTGGATCGATTGGCGGCTTAAATGACCCGCAAAAATGTATCGTTTTAAATCCTTACCACATTCTTAATAAAAACCTATAGAATATTGCAACCGTAAAGAAACCTTATGTGTTAAATGGGTTAATAGAGTGAAATTAAAGTTAAACTCATATGGCAAGCTCAAAAGGAGTATAGTAGAGTTGGATGTGGAAGAATTTACTTAGTCTCGAGTAGTAAAGTAAGGAATAATATATGCAAAGTTTTGGGTAATGGGAAAAACTAACATTTGGCATGATTTATTTGTCGCAAAGGGTGCTAAGTAAATTTATTAACTCAGGTTGCATTCATAATGCTAGACTTCATGATGATATGACAAATAGGGACATGATTGAAGATAAAAAGTGGAAATGGCCTTGGTGGTTGTTTAAATACCCTATGTTAAAAGAAATTGAGGTCCCTATCCTCGACCCATCGAAAGAAGATGTTACTATATAGAAATCAAGCAATGGAAGTATGGTGGAATTCTCCTCTAAAGAAGTATTGGTTTCTATAAGTCAACATATGACAACCGCAATTAGGAGCGCATTTTAGGTAACCGATTACGCTAGAATTAAACCAAGTAGTCGCTACTGAACTATTTCGATTGAGCCATGACTTGTTTTGATATCGATTATTGGTTTTTATGATTTATTTTATTATACATATGAGTCGTCAGTGCTCAGCTTTTAGCCTTTTTCGTTAAACCTTCATGTGATTCGGCGCAATAAAATCCTATAACGAAAAATAACGAACTTTTAAACCATAACTCAAAACTTAACAAATAAATAATTCAAACTCGGAAAAATATCAATCAAAGCGATAAAATTGATGGAACGCCGTGAGACACTAGGACAATATATGAGCTCGAGAATGGGTAAACGGATAGTTTGGGGAAATTTTTGGTTTGGCCTTCTGATGGTTCTGCGCTCCACCTCTTTCTAATATTTTTGAGGTCCCCAACTCCCCATATATATACCCCCATCCCACCTCATTTCCTAGTTTACTTCTCTCACTAAAAACACACAAACACCACTTCTCTCTCTAATTTCTCTCTCTAAATCAAACCAGAACTCTAAAATATAACCACCACCGCCACCACTGCTCGCGATTCGCCACCTCCGACGAGTGACATCTCACCTCCACCACCATATTGTAGATCTTTCTTCCTCTTCCATCCATATATGGCACGCTCCGATAATTCCTAACACCTCCAAATCTACAAAACTATTCATCTTTTTCTGGGGTTTCAAGTGGGTTTTGTAGATCGGCTTTAGAAAAGGTAAAAGGAACGGGTTGAAGTTCGCTTGAGCCGCAGTAAATATCATGCACGAGACCTCTTAGGCTCGTACATATGAAGCAGAATGGGTGGGTTTTGATGAAACATGGGTCTAAGACGAGTTTACAACTAATAAAACATGTAAACAAATGATTTGGTATAGCGTGGTTGTGTCATTTATTTGTGTTTTGCATTTTTATTATTGTTTCATGTTCTTGGTTTGGATTAGTTGATAGGTTTGATGATTGGATGTTGTTTGAGGTTGATTGATTGTGTTTAGTTGTTGGAGATCCATTTGGGAGGCGCTTGGATGGGATTAGTGAGTCTACGAGCCACCAGGGCTTCGTGACGCTGGTTATGGTTGGCGTACAAGACCCATATGGACCAAGGGTCCAGTCTGTCGTTGTGGTATCTTGTTGGTAGTTGTTGTTGGTGTTTGGATGGGACGCGTGGAGCGAAAAGTTTCTTAGAGCTTGTTTAGTTCACGTGGTCTTAACGAGAGACGATGTCATCATGACCATTAAAGCCGTGACATTGGTTATGGGTATATTTGGTAGTTTGTTTGGATGGCTAGATTGATATGGGTTGATTGGAGATTGATTTGCGCTATTGAGATTATTTACTTGGACTTATATTATAAATTGTCAACTTTGAGCAGCGTCGGTGTTACTTTGACTTTTAGTCATAGTTGATTTTACAACGCCGAACATGGACTTTAGTATATATTGGACTATAGATTTATTAAAAGTCGAGGTCATATTTCGTGCTTGTGGACTCAAATCTAATAACGATTTGAAACTTATATTGAAATTGACGTGAATATATATATATATATATATATATATATATATATATATATATATATATATATATATATATATATATATATATATATATATAAACATATTAATAAAACTAAGAAACATAAATAATAAATGGTTTTATATTAAAAACCTTCGATAACAAGACTACGCCTTGTTATTAGCTATTTTAATAGAGATTAATGACTAAAAATGGAAAGGTTTTCTAATTAATAAGTATTTAATGTTTGAGTGCACGTTTATCGAAATGTGCCATTTATGAGCATTTAATGCCATTTTCGAGCATTTAATACTATTTACATTTTGTGCATGGGTTATAGATGACCTAACATTAATAACGTCGATCCACGTGGATAGTGGACTTATTAGGTTGACGAATCTAATAAGAGTCCGCTAGGTATGTAGGATAACGTTATTAATGGGTGAATTATCCTTGTGACCGCTAGGATGCGACGGTTTATGGGATAATAAGCTTACGAATAAATGATTGAGTTTATCGAGTTGACGAATTGATAAGGTCTAACTATTTATTACGAAACTTATTGGACTATGGAGCTTATCACTTAGACATCTCATTGTGTTGCATTGAGTCACATTGTGGTTATTTGAGTGCATTCATGATATCATGTTGAGTCGATACACACACCGGCGATACCAAGCGCTAGGACTAAGCGGTGAAACAAGATATTTTTGGAGATAAAGAAAGGAATACATTGGGGTGATAGCGTTGATTTTGGAAATATATATTAAAATTGGTTTATATTAATAGGTTGTGCTAAGTCGTTAGTTCTTCTTTGAGCCGTGTTGCATTTGTAGTATCTTCGTTGCTAGTGTTTGGTTGTCGTTGCTTGCTTGAGGTGAGTTTCAAACCCACTTTTATCTTTGTTTTAACTAATTGGGGTGAGAAATCATGCTCTCTTTGGACCTTTTAAACTTTTGATTTGCTTATGTGTTGGTGTTTAGATAGATATGTGGTAGTTGTTGTCTTAGTCTAGGGTGGTGATTGTTGCTATGACACTTGCCTAGCTAGTATAAACTTCTACCTCGACCTAGTCTAGGGTAGCATTTGTTCTAGACCTTGCTACAAGCTATGACGCTAGTGTTGCTTAGGGCCCTACTATGATGTCGATTATGTTATTGATGGTGCTATTTATTGTGATATTGTTATGTGATTGGTGTGATATTGTGTATCTATCTTAAGTCTCGCGCCTTAAAATAAACTCCCTGAGTCCGCTATTGAATTTGAGCGTAAACTTGTGAACTCATCGCGAAAGCTTACGGCTTAGCATGTTTTCCTGGTATCTAAGTGATGTTTGGAATGCTTGTTACGTGGAAGCATAGCAATGAGACATAGTTGAAGGATCATATTTAAACTCGATAATATTATACGAGACCTATTTTATAAATCATGTTGGGCCTTACATTTAACTATTTTGGGATGATTGTATTGGATAATTAAATTTGAGATTGGTTTTGAGTTATAATATGAATATCTTGTTTGCTATACTTGTGTGATGTACCAATCCATGTAACACCTCGAAAACTTGTTTAAGTCTTCCGTTGTACCAAGATTTAGGGGTGTTACACAACAAAATAAGTGGTTAAATGGAATAAAAAGTCTGTATGGTTCTCACAATGTAATCCAAGGATGGCAATTATTTTATGGATGGCTATTAAAGGAAGATTACAAACTCAAATGAGTTATGAGATAGAATAATGATATAAGGATGAAATGCCCTTTGTGTGGTTTAGTCAATGACTCACATGGGCATTTATTCTTTGAATGTGAGTTTTCAAAAGGAGTATGGTGAAGGTGAAGAAAATGGATAGCAAATGGATGTCAAATTCATGGGAACTAAAAGACCCTTGTAATAACTCTGTTGATAGCCTTTGAGGGATAATTGGGCTATCTGATGGTTTATCACATTTGGAAAGAAAGGCAAGACCTGCATTTCGGGAGAAGAGGCCCGACAAGAGCTTATTAGAAAGTCATCATTGAGAATATTAAACTTCAATTTTTATGTTTGAGAATTAGAAATCATCTCAAGTCCTTAAAGTTGCTAAAAAGATGGGATGTGATGATGAATGAGTCAAAAGAATAAATGAAGTACCAATTGAGCAGTCTTGATCGAGTTCCTAAAGGGTGTTTGGGTCGAGGAGATAAAAAGTTCACCGCGAATTATCTCCTTGATTGGTGTATCTGAGGCCTTGTACCTTGGTGGCTGTTGAAAGGTGGATGGATTACCAACTCGCTCACATCGGGGGTACTGGAGGCAACTAATCATGAGTGTGTTGCTACATCCATTCATTTCGATGAATAGTTACAAAGAAGGTTTCGAATTGTGGTGGAATGCCAACGGTGATGCCTTTCTCCGTTTTTCATCGTGATGGAGTTATGGAAAATATGAAAAGGAAATGTAGCTAAGGTGGGATGTATCATTAGGCAACTCAATGCATTTGAGTGATGCCTGCATAAGGAAATGTAGCTCTTTGCTTGAGACCCAATGGAACATGAGTTTTGATCTCTTTTACGATGATGCCTGAATAAGGCCTCTAGTCTCATTTATAAGGGCTGCAAATGAACTAGGAAGGGTGTTTGTTCGGTGGAAATGTAGTCAAAGAGATATTTCTCAATGGTTGCTAGATGATAGTATGCGATTACTATGTCTAGAAAAATGGTGAGTTTTAGAATCGGTTTAAGTCTTGAATGTGTGAAATGTATCTTTGTTGTCATGTTGTATCAACCATATGAGCTTGTTCATGAAGGCGCTTTGAATATCCATGTAATCTATTGATTCTAAAGTTAATAAAATTCACCATTTTAGGAAAAAAGTAAAACATTAATTTAAGTTACTTTTCAAGAAAAGTACACCATTATAGATAACTAGCAGGGTACCCTTGCGATGCGATGGCGGTGTCATGTGACTAAATATTACTACATTCAGCCTTATTCGATGTTTTGATGTCTATGAGTGATATGAAATGGTTTTGTGTATTTATATAGTAGATGTGTGGTTATATGTTTTTAATGATCATTATTGATAATAACGATTTTAAGCGGTTACGCTTTTAATAAAGGGTTGTAAATGATTTGAAATTGTATTTAATTTAATGAAAACATCCGCATTTGAATTTTAATAAGAGGGCGATTGAATTTTAAGCATTTCTTTTATAGTAAGTGTGTAGACTTATTTTTAGGAGGTGATACTCACACCATATTTTTTTATGCATGCATCACAGTTTGTGCATTACAGTATTGTACACTACAAACTGTAATGCATAAATTGTAGTGCACGCATTAAAAAATGTGGTGTAGGTATCAATTCCCATTTTTTTAAAACTTCCTTTTAGGAATGGCCTAAATGCATTATAATGTAGTTAAGATATAGATACATCAGATATGGGCACTTTGATATACTTTAAGAGGAAGGCTTAAAATTCAATACAATGATGCATTTGAATTTTAATAAGAGGATGTATTAAAAAATATTATCTAAATGCATTACAATGTGTGTGATATGGTTGGAAAGCTAAAATGTATGTTTTCCATTGCTAAAAGGGAAAATTTTTGTATTCATAGAAAAATACTTATGTCGGTTTAGTATGGATGTTTAGTGTTCAAATTTCGATATTAGTGGTAAATTACATGGGATATGTAATTGAATTTGATCTGACTAAGAAAACGTAAAAAAAAAAAATATTTTTTTTTAGAATACATATCAAAGTGTCGGAGTATAGATTTGTTGGCAAAATGGGCGTGCCAAGCGGCATAGGCCCTTTGCCTAAAAAGGGCTCGGGCGTAAGCGCCACAGGGCTAAAGCAGCACGTCCCAACTCGCTAATGTTATCTACTTAATCGCTTTAGGAAAAACCCGACGAAATAAATTTCTTAAGTGTAACACCTTATTTATATTAAAAAAATGAATATATTATATCTATAAGTTTTCTTTCTTAAGAAAAATAACGGTTGTAATATTTTCAAATTGAGAGAAAATATATATATGTGTTAACGCGCATTTAACTTTTTAAAAGGCCCTAAATGCCCATAACAAAAAGGGTGAGGCTAAATGTGCAAAAATCTCTTACAAATTAGTCACTTTTTTTTTTTTTTTTTTTTTTTTTTTTTTGGCATAAATTACGCCTCTAAAGATTGTCTAATTTGTATCATCAAGTTAATTATGAAATTCATACTAAAAAGAGCAAGTTAATTATCTCCCAATGGTGAAAAGTTAGAACTAATTACAGGGCATATGTTACCAACTTACCAAGCCAAAATAAACTTAGGAGTGCGTTTGGTATCGCCATTAATGAAAATGGGTATGAGTTTGATAGTGGTGGTGGGTCCCTCACTTATAAAAGATCCATATCAAGCTCACTTGATGTATATGAAGTATGGATTATATATATCATTCATTACCATAATGGTGTGCCCTCTCATCTTAAACAAACACTTTTAATCACTTTCATAGTTATAATCTTATTCCCATAGTGGGATACCAAACGCACCCTTAGAAATAAGCCATCTTGGCTATACCATAAATCATGTGAGGTGTGCTAGAAGCAAACGCTACATATAAAATACAAGACGACACCGCTGACTTGTGCGGTCATCATCTAGTCGCTCTACATAACTTAACCCTAAAATAAAAAGCTATACCATCCCGCTAATGACAATCGCTAGCACAAAGTACCAACCCTCCAAAGAAACATTCCTATAATTTGGAAGCAGGTTTGTACAAAGCGATCTATTATCTCGATATGACATTTATACATGCCTCGAAGCTAAACCTCGTGCTAGAGTCCATAATGAACGCAGTACACCATTATGATGAACAAAATGAACATGGAGAAGGTATAACTAGGCCTTAATCGATGTCAAAACAAGGTGCATAGGAATTTCAAGCTTGGAATGCAAGAAAATACAAATAACTTAATAAACCTAATTAACTCATTACATAATGTAGATCATTCAGTGCATATTATATAATCTCTGTTAGCCCTTGTTAATTGTGTTTAAGTCAGTGTTACTTAGTATTATTATTATTAAGTACTTATGTTTAAAAGACATGTTTATGTATTATGTATTGGGTTGAATTTCAGGGCCTACATGGGTCATATGCACCCATGTAGTGGCAAGTAGGAAGCGCTTACATCCCAAAAAGACACAACGTTTGGAGGAAGGATAAGCTGTCATTTGGTACCATTTAGAAACATATATAAGTGTAGTTTTAAATCGAAAACATATCAACTTTATCAAATACTTATGCTATATCTCGTCTTATTAATTCTATTCTATCCGTTCTCGTTCCATTGCATTTGCAACATTCAAAAGCCATATCGAAACCATGAAGCACTTGTTGAAACCGTAATCATTAGGCCGCAAACCTCATACACAATTGGTATCGGAGCTCACGGATCTCATCCACAGGATAGGCCATATTACGGTTTCACATCCGGAAGATATCTCCTAAGAGAAACACCAAGAAGGGTGAACATGTGGAATGCCAAAAGGAAGAAAACCATCATCTCACCAAAAGGCAAAAGTATTCTGGCACAAACTGTAATTGAAAATGAGGCATTCAATTCTGCAAAAGAGAATGATGATCTATTGAAACTGAAGAAGAAAGTCATGAAAATGAAAAGGGACAGAAAAGCCAAGTGTCACAACTGCAGAGAAAAAGGGCATGCCTTCTGGGCATGTAAGGATAGAAAAAGGCTTGCAGCCATGGAACTGCAACAAGAAAAAGAAATGGCAGATCAAGTCATTGCAGAAGAGCCCAGGTACACTGAAAGGGTTTATTTGACTCCTGACTATGTGGTGAAAGGTACCGATTTGCATAATTGGAACAATATTTGGTATACTAGTGATTCCTATAAGTTTCATATGTGTCCCACTAGAGCCTTATTCAATGAAATAGAATACAAGTTTAAAATGATAGGCAAAGAAGAACATGAGAAAATTTATTTTCTCATATAGAATTAGGGTGATGTTACTATTAGGACTGATGTTGGGGAAGTGGTGATTAGATCAGTGCAATATACTCCAGAGGTGTCTTTTAATATGATTAGTCTAGATTTGCTTAAGACTCAAGGGTATAAGGCAGAGATTAGGGAGGATATGTGCAGCATATATTACATGAATCATGATGAAAACAGAAATCAGTCACCATTGTTAGAAAAAGGAAAGGAACATGTTGATATGAATGAGATAGTCAATGAACACAACCAGTTTTTGGAGGATCAATTCAAACAGATGGATCCTACAGATGAATGCTCTCTCATTAGGGGCTTAGAAGATTTAGATTGGAATAAAGATGATACACAGGACTACATTGATGAAGAGTACATTAGCTACAATGGTACTCTGTATGCACATAAGGTTAATTCCTTTTCAAGGTACCTGTCTTTCATGAACTTATTGGCAAAGGATGATCTGTTGTATAGAAACTGGGAAATCTTCAGTAAGAGGTTCATTGATTTGGTCAAGTGGTTTTATTTGGTGCATCTTAACTATGATACACTGGATACAATACCACCAGTGGTTAAAGATGTTGAACTGAACTTGCTATGTTTGCACAAGGTTGTTGAGAATATGGGTGGATATTTCTCACCATACCATAGGTGACAAATGGGGTGATTGCACAATTGCAGGGCTTGGACACAGAAGATGCTAATACAGTTAGAACTTGTTACAAAAATTTATTGATCTCTCTTAGTTATTTATCATGAAACTGCAAGTAGTACTTGGGGTGAAATGCACAATGAAGTAGGTGAAACCAGTCAAAGAAAGATGGCCAAGGACCTACCATGCCAGAGGGAAGATGCAGTGAAGGATGATACAGTTGGAGATGGAGCAAACAAGTGTGGTGTCAAGTTGGACAATAAAGAAGAAGATGGAAATGGAAGCAGCCAGGATAGCAATGATTTTGAAATCATTGCCTGATGAAAAACAAGGAAGGAACAACACAGAAGAACTTGACCTTAAAACAATTAAGGGGGAGATTGTTAGCCCTTGTTAATTGTGTTTAAGTCAAGTGTTACTTAGTATTATTATTATTAAGTACTTATGTTTAAAAGACATGTTTATGTATTATGTATTGGGTCGAATTTCAGGCCTACACATGGGTCATATGCAACCATGTAGTGGCGGATTAGGATAGCGATTACATTGGCGATTACATCCCAAAAGACACAACGTTTGGAGGAAAGATAATCATCATTTGGTACCGTTAGAAACATATATAAGTGTAGTTTTCTGAATCGAGAAAGCATATCAACTTTTATCAAATACTTATGCTATATCACTCTTATTAATTCTATTCTATCCACATCGTTCCATTGCATTTGCAACATTCACAAAGCCATATCGAAACCATGAAGCACTTGTTGAAACCAAAATCATTAGGCCACAAACCTGTACACAATCTCAATCTATTTTAGTCATAGCAATACGTATTGGTTGTTCCGAGTAATTTGCCTTCACCTTATAAATTTTTACATCAAGTTGGGTTGGTGAGAAAGGTAAAAACGATTCTTATTTCAGGTTTAACTTTAATTCACATGGTCTTATTAGCTTACAATCAAAACATGGACATTTTTGTCTTTCTGGATACACTGCTAGAATATAGGATATACCACCACAGATTTTGATGGACTGTCCTTTAAGCCTGGCACAACATATTAGTTCTTAAGCCAAACCCATAATTCCGGGAACACTTATAACTTCTCTATCACAATCGCTTTGTACAGCAAAAGTTCTTCAGCCATTCAAAAAAAAAAGAAAAAAAGGAGAAGTTCTTCAAACCATTGTACAAACACATACTATTATCAACGGGCTGGTGTGTTTAGGATCACAACCCCCATTATTAATACTATTCCTTTAAACAATAGAGATACTTACTCCAGAAGCCGTTTTTTCTTGTACCAGAAAACGGCGATAAAATATAAGAAGATGGAACCGGTGGTACCACCACCCACTGTCCACAGAAATTTAGGCGTGCCAGCCTCCTTTAAAGCGTCAGTATCATTGGCAAACAGGTCTATATGAATATTCATCCCAAACACTCCAGCAAGAACAACAAATGCACTGATCACCAGAGTTGCTGTTTTCCACATAATATCCATTTGCAGAATATGATTCTGCTTGTCATCCTGCATTATTTTAATATAATCTTCTGTATCATCCACATATTCCCTCACCTGCACACAAACATTGATCTGAACAGAGTAAAAAATATTAAAATAATGAAAATCATTGGGAATCATGCGTGACGTGGATAGTTTATTCAGAGTACCATCAATCTGAACAAAGTAAACCTCTAAGAGCATTTCAAGTTCCTCAATATCAAGATGCTTACTATTACCACTCGGTGTTGTACTAGTTCGGGTCCCACGGCTTTCTCTTCCGAGTGTATTAGCTCGAAAAAGATGTTCTGACTCGCTATCCATTTGTAGAACGTCGTGTTCATGTAAGTTTGTATTCCCATCCATTAAACCATCAGCAGGAACTCTAATACAAAACATATAGTGATTTATTTAAAGATTAAATTATGTTATTACTTATTATAGTACAGCTAGGAAGAAGATAATAATCACAATCCGAACCTGTCATCCATATCTGTTTTAAGAATATCATCATCCATTACATCTTCCTCGTTCACAAAAGAAGAGGAAGAATCCTTAAGTTGTTTCTCAAGCTTTTCGGTCAGATACATTTCAGCCATATCTCCATCATCATCTAGCAATTGCTCTAATTTTTCTCTAACCTGAATCAATGTGAATATACATTGTAAAAAATAAAGTTTTAACAGAATTTGGAGAGAAATAACATCGATTGCTTGGTGGAATTAATGGAAAAATAGTCCCTCATTGATACTATTTGTATAACTGGCCCTTAGTTGCACTTGTGGTATTTTCACCCGACCACATGGACAATGTCTGTAATTTACTTTGCATCTGATTTGCAATATAAGCTTGAAACCACAAACCTTTTGAACACGCCCTGTGATAGCAACCAAACGACTTTTAATTTGACGGACACGTTCCAAATTAAGAGTATTAATCGTTGAGGTCAACTTATCCAATGCTTGATGTGCTTCTTGCTCCAGTGTCCTTGCCTATATTGAACAAATAGGGTTATATTTTTCAATAACATCAAGCAAACATATAAAACGTCTCGCTCACCTCATTATCCAAGGAGCCACATGCAGCCTCAAGGCATGCCTCGAGTGCAACAAACTCAAATGGAAGAAGCTTTGGTCCATCTCGCCTTTCAAAAGAATGTTTTCCATCTGCTTTGACCTCGTGACCACTTTCGGGGATATTGGTGGCAACTCTCGTGGGGCTAACATCTCTTGAACGTGGATCCCCCAAATAGTACAGATGTGTCCAGTCAGTATCACCATCTACCCTTTCCTCCTAAACAAGTTGCATCATCCACAAGATTAGTCCATCACTTCTATATGCTCTACAAAAACCTCTAAAGCATGCTATAGATAAACAGGTAATAATGGATAAACCACTAGACTTTTATTATTGTAGTTAAACCCTAAGCTTTTTTCCCAGAGATTTAGTCCCCTAACCTTCACGGGTCTTTTTTTGCAATTATTCTGAGAGCAGAAGAAAAATTTGGGAATTACGCGAGACAAAAACAAAGTTAAGGGGTTTAATAGATCATATAATAAGGTTTGGTTGGTTAAATCTAGCTTAACATAAACAAATCACTGCCGAAAATTTTTTAAGACGTAAACCATCAAAATGGTACAGGTTTAGTGGTTTCACCATTTTCAACCCTAGATATGATGAGATATAAGAAAATAGATAACCAGAGAAGTAGCATGATGATGACGCAAGATACGGCGTCGAAGTTCATCAACAAAGGGGGTAACAGATGGATCTTTTGAATTAAGCAGCAGTACTTCTTGTGCAGTAATGATGGCCTTAATATGCTCAAGGTTAATGACAATGGCCCGTTCTCTACCCAGCACAGTAGATGGATATGATTGGACCGGGTCAAGTATGCGGAGATCGCGAGCGGGTAGTCCTGTGCGGTGCATGATAGCGTTCTTACCGGCCTCGATAATTTGATCTTGACCGGTAGAATCAAGAAGTCGCCATGGTCTGACTCCTGTGGGCTTTTTCCGCAGAACAGGCCCTCCAATGTTCAATTGTGCTGCAGTACGAACAGATTCGAACATGTCGTCTTCCAGTGTTGCAGCGTACGCGACAGCTACGGGAGGATGACTGACGCTCACAGGGTTATAATCTTGATCAAGCAGCAGGTGATAGCTGTCACTGACACTGAAAAAGAGAATCATGTTATGACTTGTTTTTGCAACAAATTTACAGATATTAACACTTACAAAATTTATAATATCAATTATAGTTAGAAAAATCTTCCAATGAAGTAAGTCACATGGAACTCACCTCACCCGAGCTGCTGAATAATATCCTCCTGTGAATTTCAATTACTTGAATCAGATTTTGCATGTATATATGATATATACAAAGTATTCTAACTGGATTATATGAAATTTTAATGGGCTAGCTACTATCTGCCCCTATAACATTTATAAACTACCTTGACGCAAACTATCAACAAGGAACAAGTACTACTTTGAACATATTTTCTTCTTCTTCAATTCATAAAGCAAAGCTACAGATAAATACTAGAAAGATAAAGGACCTAACAAGAGAGCATGTAATAAACGTGCATGATTTCCTCGTGCATGTGTTACAGTGGACATCTTTGTTTCACATGGGACGACATGAAGCAAACTACATCACTATTTTACGGCTCAATACAAAAAATTCAGAAGTACGTACAAATAAGCTACGGCTTAGTTAAATTGACCTAATAACAAAATTACAGTAAAATTAACAGATTCATAGAAACTAACAAGTGGAAGATTAGGGTTAGCAGATACCGATTGGGGTACAGGGTAGTTGGCGGGACTTGGAGTCTATAATAAAACTAGTAAAGTTACCTTTTTGTTTGCTAGTTTGATGCAAGCTCAGCTCGTAAGCTTTTTGTTTTCAGTTTTATACTAATAGGGTGTTTATGATATATTATACTAGTTGGGTGGTGTTATGGATAATTATAGTTTACATGTCCATATCGTAAAAGGTATTGTTGTGATGTATTAGAGTTATGTTAGGAGACTATGTATTTTGAGATTACTTTAACATTTGGCTTTCATTTGAGATCGCTCATGTCTAATCATGCAAATAATCACTACACCAAAATCGAGTTTGGGGACAAAGAAAATATTTGGGTCGACTTTGTCGTCCCAAATATGCAAATAGGACCCACACGTTTTCAACAAAATGTGATCAACGAAAATTTTTGTGACGACAAAAAGCACGCTGAATGTTGCACTTTTTTATAAATATTTGTTTTTATAATCTATTTTTTAATAAACCAGTCAAATAAATAAATACATCCGCCTTTTTTATCCGTCAAACACTTTGGGACGACATTGTCGTCCCAAAAATCAAATCTATATTTTTTTATTTTTTTTAAAAATCAGTTTTTAATTAAATTATTTAATTTTAAAAAATTATTTTTATTTAATTTAAGTACTTTTATTTAATATAGAATTAAAATTAAATATTTTATATTTATAATTAAATACTTTAATTTAAAATTAAATACATTTATAGAATTAAAAAATATTTACCGCCAATAGTTTCCCGCCATTATTTTTCCATAAAGTTTTCCTTATATATCCGCACAAAACATAAATAACTCAATCGTCAATTCCACAAAACACACCTAACAATATAATGGTGATTACATGTCGGAAAAAGAGTGGTCCTTTGGTTTTATCGTCGATATATCTCTTTACTCGAGTTCTTGATACGTATGGGTTGAAATTTATGATGAATATGGTTCTTATAAGAACATAGACCCGTTGATAATAGACAAGATTCGGAATGGTTAAAGAAAGTAGAGTCATTCTATTGGTGTATTTGACCGTGAAGCTAATGGTGTTGGAGGAAAAACAGCTGAAGTCAAGCAATGTTTGAGCAGTTCGTCAAACAACGGAAGGAAAAAGATGAAGTGAAAAAAGCCCGTTCGACATACACATTTGATGATGCGGAAATAGGGTAACAAATCTTGAAGCATTATTTGAGCAGTTACGTCAAGCAAAGGAAGGGAAAAGATGGTGCGAGTTCTAGCGAGCGGAATTAGCGAGGAAAAAAATTGAATGGGCGATTTTTGTTATGGTCTATGTCGTGTTGTCAAGTTGTTTCGTTTGATCTGCTTCGCTTTGTTGTCAAGTTGTTTCGTTTGATCTGTTTCGTTTTGTTGTCAAGTTGTTTCGTTTGATCTGTTTCGTTTTGTTGTCAAGTTGTTTCTTTATTCATGTGTAATTTAGTATTGGAAAATGGGTGTTTGGAAACCATAATCTTGTTAACTTAGAACATGGTCAAATTGAAAGGTACATAGTAATAAGTGATACGTATACCAATAGTACCTATACTTGGTCGTTTAACATGATACGTATACCATAACTCGGTATTGGAATTAGTATTGGAAAAGGGTGTTTGGACACCATAATCAGTTAACTAAGAACATGGCGACTTTATAAATCCAACATGTGCTTTGATTTATAAAAATACTTGATGATACATACTACAAGAACAACAACAACATCAACAACAACAACTACAAGAACAAATACTACTTTTATTAACAACAACAACAACAACAACAACAACATCAACAACAACAACAACAACTACTACATACGAAGATTTTCCATGTCACCCACACATTTCACTTAAGTAATGCATCCGACCGACATGCGTGGTCGTGAGAATCCTTGCCATTTCAAGTCTTGCCTCAAAGAACCTTACTCTTGTCTCTAGCACATGTTTTGTGATTCCAACAAGTTTATCCTAAGATCTTTTCATGGCAAATCGAGCACTCTGTTGGTGCGAGATCCGTAACCTCGAGAAGAGATTGTTCTTAAGTACTAAGCCAAATGCATCCTTCCACATAAAATATCCGCACCCATTATCTTTTAAGGATTGTTACATAATAAGAAAATTATAAGAGATTACAACCAAATTATTTGTATATTTACATAAATAAGAAATGTATAATTGTTCACCTTTGACATAGAACATGAATAGTATTGTCGTCAAATGAATATTCTCTATGCGATATTCTTAATTTTATATTTCCTGCTCCACAAGAACACATAAAAGAATTAAATGGCTCCATCTCAGGTTTTGAAAATTGTGTGAAGATAAGAGGTTGTGATGTTGAGTGGTTTTGAGGATAAGAGGTTGTGAATTCTATATAATGTTTTTGTCATGTTTTTTGGTGGGAATTTTTGGCGCTATTTTTTTGGTGAGAATTCTTGGCGGTATTTTTTGTGGGAACCGCAACAATTTGGACATATGTAATAATAATAATAATAATAATAATAATAATAATAATAATAATAATAATAATAATAATAATAATAATAATAATAATAATAATAATAATAATAATAATAATAATAATAATACCATAGCACCTATACTTGGTCGCTTAACATGACACGTATACCATAGCACCTATACTTGGTCGTTTAACATGATCGTATACCATAGCACCTATACTTGGTCATCTCATGTATAAAATATCATACTATCTCGATTCATCCGTTTTAACATGTCATCCGTTTTAATTTATATAAACAATTTATAATTAATTTTAAATCATTTTTAATCAATTTAAATATTTTATAACTAATTTAAATTTCTTATAACTAATTTAAATTATTTAAATTTTCTATAACTAATTTAAATTATTCTTAATTTATTTAAACTTTTTATAACTAATTAATTAATTTTTAAATTATTTAAAAAGTTTATAACAAAATTAATTTATTTATTATTAATTAAATAATTTAAGGACATTCTAATATACAAAAAATAAAGGAAAAAAAACGAAAAGGGACGACATTGTCGTACCATTTTTTTAACAAATGTTTTCACGAAAAATCAAATAACCCGCCAAATACCCAAAAAACAAAAAGGTGCGACTTCCGTAAATACCTTTTCGTCGTCCCAAAATAATAAAAAAGGTACGACAATGTCGTACCTTTTGTGTCGCCCCAAAAATACTACAATAATTGAGCGGATCTCGCCTTCAACTCTATCTTGAACACTTAAACAAAAACCTCTCCAAACCGCTTCGTAAAAAGGAAAAAATCGGGAAAATCCCAAAAAGGCAATTTTCTTCAATTCGACACCACCACAACACTACTATCACTGTAACCATCAATTACACACGCACTAACGTACAATTTGTATAATTTTGTTATTTTATTTTGTTTAAAGGTATTTTTTTTTGTTAAAATTTTGTTTGTTAATTTAATTTATTTAATTATGGTTTGTTTACAATGGTTTCATGTTGTGTTTGTGTTGGTTAGATGGTCCACACAGACTTCACCACCACCGTGAACCACCATGACTCACCACCAACAACAAAGAAGAACATAGTCCACCACCACCACCTTTTGTGTTGGTTAGTGATTTTTAATTTTGTTAATGTGTTTTGAGTGCGACAATGTCGTCGTAAAAGTTTTATTAATTAATTTGATGCGACAATGTGTTTTGGGACGACAATAGTTTGTTTAACTATGTTTTATGTGTAGTGTTTGGGACAATTTGGGACCGTCGGGTGTTTGGGACGGTAGTGTTGACGACCACCTCTTTCTCTCTCTCTATTTTCTTCACTTCTCGATTTCATTGAAATAGAAATAGGGTATATATATATATATATATATATATATATATATATATATATATATATATATATATATATATATATATATATATATATATATATATATATATATATACTTTTATTACTTTGTCGTTAATGTATATACTTTTATTACTTTGTGATATCGGAAAAAATGTCATGTGATATGTTATTAATTGTTACTTATAATACTTAATTGGACCGTGTTAAAATGAAAATGATATGTGATATCGGAAAAAATGTCAAGTGATATGTTATTAATTGTTACTTATAAACTTAAAGTGACCGTGTTAAAATGAAAATTATATGTGATATCGGAAAAAATGTCATGTGATATGTTATTAATTGTTACTTATAATACTTAATGTGACCGTGTTAAAATGAAAATGATATGTGTTAAAATGAAAATGATATGTGTTACTGTTTTTATGATTTTAATGATTAATTTTGGAAATTCCTCGTCCGAAGTTAACCATCCTATAGAAAACACGTCCGAAATTAATTTATTAGAAATTAATTTCGGAAAGTCCCCTGTTTGGGACTACTTTTTGAATGTTTTGTCTCATTTAGGATATGAGTCGTATAATCTGTTTTACTATTTGAGAGAATTGACGATTTCCTTTCACTCCTCGAATATGTCTTTAATGCACATATTTCGGAGTTGAGGGAAATCTTGCCAATTTTCAAATAGTAAATCGCATATACGATTCATATATGAGACGACACATTCAAAGAGTGGGTTAGGATTGCCTTCCATAGTTGCACTAGGTAAGAGCGTGACTCATAATTACGCCTTTTCATGTTTGAATATGTATGTATATATAAATTCATTTTTTGAATATGTTTTTACAACGATCATGACAATTGATAAGAGTTGGACCATTTGTATCCAACAGTAATTCCCCGAAATTTTTAAATTGTCTTTTGCATTCATCGCGCATTGTGAGCCATTGGTAAACCCCATCACAAAAATGATTCATTGCCCATGTGTTCGTTGTGGTAACGCTTCAACTAAATTTTGTGCGCTCAAAACTCTTGAGTCACACATATCTAAATAGGGTTTGACACACTTTATACCCCTTGGAAATATCACGGTGAACCACTTCTCCACCGTAGTACACAACACACCACAACCACCTTCACGAACACATGGACATGGATGCATTCTTCCAAGATATTTATGCCGATAATGTCCCAACTCCACCATCTCAAACAACGGTTTCTCAACCGGATCAAACAACGTGTCCTCAACCACTCAAACCAAGATCCTAGCATTACTAACAAGTACGAAGAGTTACTTGCTAGGTCCACCCAAAAGTTGTACCTGGTTGTGATATGACAACATTGGGCTTTACGTCGAGCTTTCGCATCAAGGTCTTACATAAAATAACCGATGTCGGGTTTAACAAGATTCTAGCTCTTTTGCAAAAGGCATGTCCCCAGTAAAGTTCAATTTCCCACCGTCATACTATGAAATCAAGAAGACATACAAAGATATCGGGTTAGGATATGAATCGATCCATGCTTGTATAAATGATTGTTTTTATTTTGGGGATTAGATGAGAACAAAAGTCTCAATAATTGTCCAATGCAGCGAGTAGATGGAAAACCAAAAGACAAAGGGAAGAAAGTTGCCAACAAGGTGTTGCGTTACTTTCCGTTAAAACCTAGACTACAACGTATGTTCAACACAAAAGACATCATAGTGGATGACTTGGCACTCTCATCGACGGTCTAAGGAAAACGGTAAGATGAATCACACCGTGTGATGGTCAAGCATGGAAAATTTTGACATAATGAAACAGGTTTCTCGTGACCCTAGAAACGTCCGATTAGGGTTGGTGCGATGGTTTCAATCCGTTTGGCAACATGAGTCCACGTTATAGCATGTGGCCGTGATATTGACAACATACAACACACCCTGGATGTGTATGAAAGAGACTTCTTTAATGTTGGCGATGTTAATTCTCGGCCCTAAATCACCGCAAAGGACATTGATGTTTTCTTGCGACCTTTGACCAAAGAACTCAAAGAGTTATGGATAGGAGAGTGGACTTTAGACGCTACTGGTACTCATTTCAAAATGAAAGCGGCGGTTTTATGGACTATTAATGACTTTCCATTTCAAGTAGTTTATGCGGGTGGATTGGACAAGGCTACTATGCATGCCCCATGTAATCGGACACTCCATCGCTTCGTGAAGCATAAAATCTCTTATGTTGGGTATAGAAGATTCTTACGCGTAAGGCATCCACCGAGAATAAACATAAAGAATTCCATGGTAAACTGAAAGAACCGACCTCTTAGAAGCTTTACCATGAAAATCATGATTCAAATTAGTAAAGTCTTTAAACGTGTCACGAGGAAGCATCCAAATACTTTAAAAAATAACCCTAAACCTAATCGAGAAATCGAATTGAATTGGAGTAAGCGTTCTATCTTCTATGAACTGGAGTATTGGCCCGTTCTTCTACTAAAACACAATCTCAATGTCATGCACATCGAAAAGAACGTGCTTGAGAGTGTGCTGAATACCTTGTTAATGAACGACAAATCCAAAGACACGCTAAAGGCAAGGCAAGACTTGAAAACTTTGGGAGTTCGAAAGGAGTTGTGGCTCGTTGATAAAGGAAATGGGAAGTTCGATAAGCCTCGTCAACGTACTCTTTCACACGAGAAAACAAAATACTTTTTGTAAATCCATCAAAGGAGTTAGACTACACGATGGGTTTGGATCCAACTTCAAGAAAAAGTGACCACCGATGATAACAACATAACGGGCCTAAAATCTCATATTCATATAATGATGCACATGTTACTTCCTTATGGAGTTCAATGATACTTACCTAAAGACATTTCAACCCCATTAATCGAGCTCGAGGTTATGATTAATTTAGAGCAAATATTTCCTCCTGCTTTTTGACATATGATTCATTTGGTTATATATTTACCCGAAGAGGCTATTCTAGGTGGCCTGTTTACTACTGGTGGATGTATCCATTTGAAAGATACATGAAAAACTAAAAATTATGTCCGAAATAAAGCTGCTCACGAAGGTTCTATAGCGAGAGGGTTATGTTGCGAAGAAGCATTAACTTTACATTCAGCGTTATCTTAAGGATGTCAAGGCGATATCGTCTTGTGAAATGATGATGGTTTGCTGAACAACCAAATAAATTCCGGTGTTCGGTCAGTAGGCAAACCGGTGGGTAGAAACGCCCACTCGGTTGAATCTGAGATGTTATGCAGCAATTGTATGGTTTATACTAACAATGATCTGAAATAGACGCAGACATCTGGCGTACAAAGTATGTTTCTTCTTTTTATATTTTGAAGAACCCTTTTTTTCTTAAGTTATTTGTTTCGATGACTTATTCATTACCTTTGCAAAGGAATTTCCTAACGATACCGTGAAACAAGTTTTCCTCCCGTGTTCAATCACAAGGTAAACGCATTAGATATATTACCTTGTAGTCGAGTTATTGCTCATCTAAATTTGTTTGTATCTCTTCGTAGATTCGTGAAAAGAGCGTGGCAAAGACCCAAGTTGTAGTCGAGTTACTCTCTTTGGCATGTGGACCTTCATCTAGTGCAAGTACATACCCACATGCATAGTGAGCGGTGTAAAGTTCTTGGTGCATCGGTAGCGATAAACTTCATACCACTCAAGCGGTGGGGTTTCAACACCGGGCACGATGGAGCTATGTATTATGGTCAATTGGAAGAAATTCTAGAGCTCACTTATATGGGCAACCGTAAGGTTGTGTTGTTCGATGTATATGGTTCGACACCGTAACCTACTAACCTACGCCACGCTCTAGACGTCCTTACATTGAATATGGCATACATCATATTTTGGTGAGCGGGATGCTTATAGAAATCAACAATACATTCTTCGACACAAGCAACACAAGTCTTCTACCTTGAAGACCTTGCTAGACGAGCACCTCATTGGAAGGTTGTCGAAGATGTTCATCATCGGAAGATCCGGCATGGGGATGTGGTAGATTCTTATCGGATGTTATACATGGCGTGATTCATCGATGTTGCATTGTCTGATGGTTTGACCGGTTTTGAGTATGCGAATTTGAGTGTAAATGATGAATCGGCGATGGGCGCCCACGGATGTTGTTCTTGAAGAAGATCTTGATTTTGTTACTAATGAAGATAACGTCGTTGCTCATGTCCTTGATGATGATGATGTTGGCGTGTCGATGATGATGAAGTGAACCCCACTATTGTTGTTGAAGAAGTTTTATCTAGTGATGATTTTGATTATGACAATTAATTGTTTTTTAATTGTAATTTGATTATGACAATTATTGTTTTAAATTGTAATTTGAATGAAATTGTTACTATATGTTTATATGAATGTGTATATTTATATGAATGTATATTAGTATTAATTGGTCCACGAAATTATGTGTTCTTTTACTTGTACTTTTACGGATGGCGTGTATGCGGCCTAAATCACAGCGGGGATGATGGCAGTGATCCACCAAGACGGCCCTCATTTACTTTGCCGGGCTATTGCGCAGGTAACAAATTGTGATTTTTTTTATATAATTTTTATTGATAAAACTGATTTTTTTTACATGTATTTTCACAACTCAATAACTTATATTTGTAGGTTCAATGATCATCGGTGAGACGGCAAATCGGGCCTTAAGGAAGGCTTTTAGGGAGAATAACGGACAGCCTTTGCCTATAAGCTTTGATACCGATGATCAAGGCACCTTCTCAGCGGTTGGCACTTATGCAGCGCAGTTAAATAGTCTTATTGGGGAACAAGTGAGGCCACTTCCCTTGATTGCGATTGGGAAGAAATTCATCGATTCTTATAAAGCGCATATAATGCGTGTCTGAGTTATATTTATTGTTTATTTTATTTCTATTCTTATTGTTATTGACCGTTTAGATATGCTTGTTATATTTAAATTGTGTGTTTGTTTAAATCGTATACTTTTTGCGACCTATTTCAACATGGCGCCTTGGTTGAATAATGAGAAAAGATTCGAGTTGGTGATAATCTTTATACGGTGGGGAAATGGTAGGACTTGGGCTATGGTTACGTGAGAGAGGATGCTATCTGAAAATACAAACACAAGCTCAAGTCTAAATACTTTGATATCCACGAGGCGCCTGAGCGGCAAGGGCACATCCGCCACCCCAAAAGCTGGTGAGCAGAACCCAGAGGAATGGGAGATGTTGGTTGGTGGTGGTTAGACCAAACGGATGGCAAGCGCGGCGAAATCGTCGATCTAAAAACAAGATTTTAACTCACCAAGGTCGGCGATCGTTCGTTCAAGGACGCAACCATCATGTAAGACTCGTTATAATTTTCGTGATTTTAAAGGTTTTTATATTGTTTATATTTACCTCGTTATCAATTTATTTTATATTGTATGTATAGAGGGTCAACAATAACAATCAAATGAAGACCTGATTGAAACTTGGAGGAAGGGCCATTCAAAAAAAGATGGCACATTTAAGATGAGAGAGAACGAGACGGCTTACGTAAGTAGTTTATCTCTTAACATGCGTCATTATATTAAGTTACTTCTCTCTCTCTTTTTTTTTTTTTTGAAATTACACAGAATGAGATGAGGGCCTTTCCGGAGCAAGTCAGAGCCGGTGCCATCCTGTACATGAGCAGCATAGAAATATTGGAGCTTGTAGTTCAGAGTGACAACCGCGAACATGGCGGGCGGGCGGGAGGTTACACGGTGGTGGCTCGACCTCTCGCAGGTTCACACGTGGGCATGTTGCTCAAGATTACGTTACTAGGGAGCATATGACGAGGCGATGAGGAAACCAAGGCTGCAGCAAGAACAGGCTCGTCGGTGAGTGTGGCTCACGCTGTCTAGGGAGCAGTCACGCGCCCAAGCCGTAGTTGGGACATTCGGATCTTACCTTGACATTTTTTCACCCACTACAACTCACAAGGTAACCCATTTTCACCTCCTTTCCTCGGTACCCATTCTGGCCCTTTTCCCCTCCCGACCCTTATGGTTTCCAAGCTTCCACCCCGATAATGCATTTGCGGTTGTTATCGCCCCCTTTCCCAACTCTATCACGTGCGGGTACTAGTTCGAACTATGCAATGCCACCACCAGACCTTAACCGGTACAACTCACTAAATAATCCTCATTTGGGCCAAAATGATCATGTTGATAATAATGATTTGAATAATAATGATGATAATAGTGGGGATAATAATGAGGCGGCCGACGAGTCGGGCGGCGATTCGGGCGGCGAGTTCTTTGATGAGTAGGCGGGAAGTTAGTTTGTGAATTTTAGACTTATTAATATTATGGAATAGTATTGTATTTGTCGAATGTTATCGTGGATTCATGTTAACTTTATAACTTTTGGACATGTTAGCTTTATAAACTTGTGACTTGTTAGTTTGAGACATGTTATTTAGGAAATTTAAGACTTGTATAGTTTAAGAGTAGTTTACTTTGTATCGTATTTGTTGAATGGTATCGTGGAATTGTGGAATGTTATTCGATCCGTTTAGTAATTTGGTATTGTATCATATTGTCGAATTGGTATTGTGGATTGTGATTGATTCTGAGTTGTATTTGTTTTGGTAGATTTTTCCATCCGGAAAAGCGCATTCTTTGCATTTTTTGCCCAGAAAAAATTAGGGTCGTCCTAAATTCCACTCATGGTGTCGTCCCATTTTGCGGCCAGTGCCACGTGAATCGTCCAATTTTGCACCCAGTGCCACGTGGATTCTAGTTTAGCACGACTTTGTCGTGCTGCTACTATGTTAAAAATACGTTTATTATTATTTTAAAAGATAAATAAAAAAGAATTACAGTTTGGCACGACATTGTCGTGCCTTCTATGTTAAAATTCGTTTTATTTTATTTTAAAAGATAAATAAAAAAGAAAATTGGTACGACATTGTCGTACCATTTTGCAATAATCTGTCGTGCCAACCGTTTTTTTCAGGTTGAATTCCTTTTGGGCCCCACGTTTATGTCGTGCCAAATATTAATAGCTGTGTCGTGCCAAATTTTTTTGGGTCAACTGAATTGGGTCTACCAAAAAGGCACGACATGTCGTGCATTTTTTTCTTTGGGTCGACATCTTTTGTAATTTGGGCACGAAAATGTAGTGCCAAATCTCACTTTTTTTTAATGAATTTGTGTTTTGAAAGAAGTTGACGATTAGCACTAATTTGGTATCTAATAAGAAAGTTACATTAATTAGTGTTTATGATGTGTGTATGGAAATTTTGTTTTGTAAAATCTAAAAGCAAACCGTGATATGCTCACGATCTGTTTGGCCAATTTATATATTGGTGCAGTTAATATTGATTGTTGTGTTTATTTTAAAACAATCAGAACAAAACAAAAACTAATAACTGGTGGGTTTTTTTTAGGAAAAATCATACGTAGGGTGAAGAAACACATGAAACTGAAAGTTCAAATATTGTTAAATGTGAATAGAATTCTTAATTATGGGTAATATATGATGATAGTTTAGACATTTTTTTGACATGGGATAATTATTACTACTAATGAACAGTACAACTTTTACAAACTGAAAGTTCAAATATATTTTTTTTACACACATAATTATTAGTACTAATGAACAGTACAACTTTTACAAACTAACTTTTAAGAGGTCTTCTGATACATTTATTTTGCAAACAACATAAACTACAAACATCACAACAATTACTTATTAACGTCAAATGCATATGGCTGGTGAACATTAAAACTGGAGAGCAATATGAAATGAAATCACTTCTTTATTAATAAGATCGGGTAAAGTTGAAACCGCTGCAAGAGGTTCCATGAGCTAACAAGGACGAGCTGAACCCTAACCTTTGATTCTGGAGATCAAAGAACATGAAATTATTCTCCATCTGAAACGTTCCAATAACAATCGGATCTTTAGCATCTAAACCACCATCAACAAATGCAAAACATGCAGTACCATTCCCAATGAACTTCATCGAGTTGTCTCCGTATATTGTCCAGTTTTTTCCACTTTCTGTTACAAGATCAATCTTGGGAACGCGAAACCCGGTACCCATAGATCTAATTGCACTAGATTTTAGACATAGACTAAAGGGTTTAACTGTGTTTACTCGGGGAATTTTTTTTGTAGCTTCAGAAACGCTTGTGATAAGAGCCTTATAGATATCACTTCTGAGTGTGGTGTAAGGCAAAATGGTACTAAGCTTCACTAAACCAATTTTAAACGGTAAAGCAACCGGTGTCGTTTCTATTGAAATTTGGCTGATCTTGAAATAGTATCCAAGGGATTTGGTGGACTTTCTTTTCATGGGAGTGTAAGAAAGTATGCTTCTGAGATCACGGTTTGGATGAAATTTAAAATAGAAAGGACCCTCACCTAAAAATCCAACTCCAAGAACTGACGAGTCGCTTGGTAGGCAAAGTGAAAATTTATCTGTTACGTTACGATCATGGACTTGACGCGGAAATGCCAAAGCGGACCATGAAAAGGCTGCAACTCCTCGCTGTTGGTCCCTCTGTTGTGATGTGAGTCGATATGAAATATGCAAACAATAACAAATAGGATCTTTGAATAACTAAATCATCTAACTTGTAAATGATTCATTTACATCGTATTTATACTAAACGAAAGGGTACGAGTAAACAATGTGTCGGTTAAGATTTGTAACCGTTTGTAACCGCCCCTTAACTACCCTATAACCGTTTTTGGCGGTTGTAACTGCTAGTAACCGCTAGTCGGTTATTATCTTTGAGATGAGCAAGTTTGGTCCTTTGAGGTTGAAGCAATGGCGCGAGATTATAAGTCTTCATTCTCCTCCTTAATCTTGATCGTTGCTTCGTCCTAAGTCTTAAACTCTGAGAATTTGTCGCATAGTCACGAACTTGAGTCTTGGTAAAGCTTTCGTTAAGATGTCCGCTTTGTAGTTCTCCACTTACGTGTTCTACTTTGATATGACCATTCTCTACGCATTCACGAATGAAATGATAGCGAATGTCTATGTGCTTGCTCCTTCCGTGAAAAGCGGGTTCTTTACGAGTTGTATAGGCGATATATTGTCAACTCTAAGCGTTATCTTCTTTCTTCTAATCGGTCAATTCACCGAGTAATCGTTTTAACCATAAGGCTTGACATGTTCATCTTTGTAGCTGCCATGAATTTCGATTCACATGATGAGTACTCTCGTTGGTTGCTTCGAGTACACCAAGTAATGGGTGACTCTCCAAAGTAAAATACTATTCCAGTAGTTCCTTTTCCTTGATCCGTATTGATTCCATAACTCATCGTCAGTATCCCGTAATCTTGCGCCTCCTTCTTTCTTGTATATTATTCCATGGTCTTCGTTCCTTTGATGTATCGGATTACTTGTTTCACCGCCTTGGTGATGATCCTTCGGTCTTGCATAAATCTGGCGAGTAGTCCGAATGAGTAACTAAGATCCGGTCTTGTATGTAGTAAATATCTCGAGACTTCCAATTAGGCTTGGTAATAAGTTGCGCCAATCGGTTCTCCATCTTCCGCCTTGACCAACTTAGTGCCGGATCCATAGGTGTCTTCGTATCATTACTATCCGTCATGCTTGTCTCTTTTAAGATCTTGTTAATGTATCCAGTTTGCTTGATCGTAATCTCCTCCTCCTGTTGTGTAACTTCTATCCCAAGGTAATATGCTAGCAACCCTAAGTCACTCATTTCAAATTTATCTTCCATCTGGGATTTGAACAAGTCTACTTCCTTCTTTGGAGTGCCCGTGATTATTAAATCATCTACATATACTCCAACGATAAGTGTAGAAGTCTTGCTTCTCTTTGTGTAGATTGCTTGTTCGAGATTACATTTCTTAAAGTCTAGGGACTTCAAGGTCCAGTCAAGCTTCACGCTCCAAGCTCTAGGTGCTTGTCTTAAGCCATACAAAGCTTTAGTTAGCTTGTAGACTTTTCCAAGGTTTCCTTGTTGAATGAAACCTTCAGGTTGTGTAACATAGACTTCCTCCTTCAATTCTCCATGTAAAAATCGATTTTACATCTAAGTGGTGTACTTGCCATCCATGATGTTGCTAGTGCTAATATCAATCGAATCGTCTCTATCCTAGCAATCGGTGCAAATACTTCATCAAGTCTATTCCTTGTTCTTGTACATAACCTTTTGCTACTAATCTTGCTTTATACTTTATGATCCTTCCTTGTGCATCTCTCTTGGTTTTATAAACCCACTTAAGTCCTATTGCCTTTTGATTTTCGGGCAATGTGGTGAGGGTCCATGTGTTATTTTTGTTAATTGAATCAATTCAATTTCCATGGCCTCAATCCACTTCTTATCTTTTGATGCTTCCTTGTAATTACGGGGTTCTTCTTCTGTGAAAAATAAGCTAGGTGCTTCTACTTCACGTGCAGTTTGGTAAATTTCCGTAATATCCTTTAAACCTTGTATAGGTCTATGATCATATCTACTGCTCGAGCTTTCAAACGAACTTATAGTAGCTCTTTCTTCATCTTCGAGTTAGGGTTGTAATCGTATGATGGTGGCGTGATTGGTGAGGGTGGATCCGGTATAGGTTCTTGTTCTTGATACGTGTTATTAGTGTTTTCTATGTTGACCGGTGTAGGATTATCATAGTCAACTCCATCTACTAAAAGCTAGTCCAAAACGTATCGTCTGCGTTCAGATCCTCCTCATTGTTGTTCCAATCCCATGGTTTTGTTTCCATAAACTTCACATCCCTACTAACATGTTTTTTCTTTCCCATTGGATCATATAGCCTACATGCTTTAGATCCTTCTTCAACTCCTAAGTAAATAATTGGAATGCTTCTATCATCCGACTTCTTCAGTGAGGTATCGTTACCTTAGCATAAGTTGTGCATCCGAATATTCTTAGGTATTCTAGGTTTGGTTTTACTTGTAGAGGCTTCATATGGTGTTTTATCTATCGGGGCTTTCGTGGGTACCCCGTTGAGTATGTAAATGGCGTGCTCGACCGCCTCGCCCAATAAGTTAAGGGTAACTTCATCGCTTTCATCATACTCCTAGTAAATGCGATAACACCGTCCTATTTCTCCTCTCTACTACACCATTCACCTGCGGTGAGTATGGTGTCACAATTGTCTTTCTATTCCATTCTCCTTACAAGATTTGGTGAATTCATGTGATGTAAATTCACCTCCTCTATCCGCTCTTAGCATCTTAATTTTCAACTTCAACTTTGATTCAATCTGCGCCTAAATTCCTTGAATGTGTTGAATGCTTGATCTTCGAGTTTAGAAAGTAAGCCCACATGAAACGTGTGCGATCATCTACTAATAAGAAGATGAGCTTCTTTTCAGTGTGTTCTTTGGACTTATGGGACCACAAAGATCTCCATATACTAAGTCCAATGGGTTCTTTGATCCGAATTTAGCTTGGTTTGGAAAAGGTGTTACGATGTGTTTTCTAATAAACATGCATAATGATTTGTCTGCATGGTTTATTACGGTATTCCGCTACTAAACCTTTTCTCGTCATTTTGTCTATCGCATCAAAGTTCAGTGACCTAATCTAGCATGCCATAACCATGCTTGGTCATCTACGTTTGCTAAAAGACATATAGGTGCTACTATATGTAATCTAATCTTGTAAAGTCGATTCTTAGATCGTTCTACTTTCATCAACAACTTCTTATTCTTATCATACAAAGTCGATGAATTTCCATCCATGATGATCTTGCAACCTATTTCGTAAGTTGTCCTACACTAAGTATGTTGCTCTTGAGGTTTGGAATGTAGTAAACATCCCAAATCATTTTCATTGTAAGTCTCTACATCCTAATAATATTGAACCTCTACCTTTATCTCTACATACGATCCATCTCCAAAGCGAACGCGTCCCATGATGCTTTCGTCAATATCCTAAAATGGCCTTTGGTGCCCGTCATATAGTTACTTGCACCATTATCTAAATACCATATGCTAGCATCTGTTGTAGCATATTTTCGGGGTGTACTTGTTCTTCATTTAACAAGACTTCTTCGTTTCTTGTATCGCCATTAATAATGATGGTTCATCGTCTTCTAAGATAAGGTTTGATTGTTCTCGAGTTGTTGGTGGACTTTTACAATTTCTCTTGAAATGTCCGGGTTTCCATAATTGTAACATTTCAAGTTCTTTCTATCCCACTCACCTTTATTCTTATTGTGAGGTGAGTTTCCTCCATTCGAGTTATCTCTATTTCCTTTATTCGCCAATTACCTCGTGAATTATTTGATCTACCCTAAATTTGGTAAATTGTTTCTTATTTCTAGAGTGTTAGCCTTGTGCGAATAATAGGTTATCTTGGCTTTCTACTTGTCCTCCTTTCGGAGTTTTATTCTCTCTCGAATGCCTTAAGTTTTCCAAATGATCTCATCTAACGTAATGTCATCGAGATCATTCGTCTGCTTCTATGGATGCTACTATCGAATGAACCTATCGGTGTGGAATCTAATAGTTTTCGAACCAAAAGTGATTCATCCAAAGCTTTTCCTAATTCTTTTGCCTTTGTGGCATAGCCGCTCAGCTTTTTGTAATGCATCCACCGCTTCATCCTCCTTCATTTGAAGGTCCAAATCAATCATCAATGATTGTAACCGTGCTTGTTGCACTTTTTCTTCTCCAACGTGTCTCTTTCTTAATGAATCCCATAATTCCTTTGTTTGTTTTGCAACTTGCTACTTGTAAGATCACATCTTGGTCAATGCTTGATATATGAAGGCGCTTGTTGCCTTATCCTTTTTAGCATCTACTTGTGTATCGCCCTTAGGTTCTATTGCTTCCCATAAGCCTTGAGCTTCTAGTATCACCTTAATTTGTATTGTCCAAACCGTATAGTTTGTGGCTTTGAGTTTTGGGCATTGATCTTGTGTCATAGGGGTTACGGGTTTTGGTGCGATGTTCATCGCCACTTGCATCGTCACCGGGCATATTGATGGTGCTTATGATCTTCACTTTATATGGAATTCTAACTAAGTATGGTATACTTAATACTACGGAAGAAAAAAATAGTTTCCGGAATCTACTAATAGGATCAATATATAGTTCTCGGATTTCCTAGTAATGTAAATAACGAACTATACTATCTAAAGTATAATAGAAATCCAAAGTTTGAATTTGTGACCTCGTTGTTGTGTATTAAACACAACAGTATTCTCACTTGTGTCGGTACTTGGATATAATACCAACCACGCTTTCTTTCTTTCTCCACGTTGTCTTTCTTCTTTCTTTGTGTATCGATGTATTTATGATTTGCCTTGAACTCTTGGTCTTGGCTATTTTCCGAACACAATCCTCCAAAATACCTTTCGGTATTTTCAAAGAAACAAGTCAATAATACTTGTTCTTTCCCTTTACCACTTTGAATGGTAAAATTCTACGTTTGCTTGCCGCGTCTCACAACCCTTTCTCTTTACTTATGTTCCACACCGAATGTGCTTCACCCCAAAATACCTTTCGGTATTTTTCCAACAAAAAACCCACAAGTGATCAAGTTGTGTCCTTTTGTTAATAATCTTATATCGCTAGCGTCTCTTCTTTCAAAACAATACTTGATTGTTTCTATCCGGTTGTGTTTCTTCTATTTCCAAGCAACGCCTCGTCTTCTCTTCTTGTATACGCGGTAATATACAAGGTATCTCTAACGCTCTTTCTTTTGATCACGTAACTCCTTCTCTTCTTGTTGCTGCGACAATGCTTCACAACAAAAAACGACACCACAATGGAATGGTGTACTCTCGTTTGCAATTTCGACACAAAGACAAGTTGTATACGACTTATCTTATGTCCTAGTTATCCAAGTAACAACGTCTCCTAGTTGAAAACGTTTTCCTTCTCCTGAAACAAAATTTCAGCGAGTATACTTCTTCCAGAAACAATGGTTTCTGTTTCTTTCTTCCTGAACCAAACATCGCTTGTTTTTCTGTCTTGGTTCTCTTCTTCTTCTCGTTGGGTGTTTCTGATTTTTGTGTGTATCTCGTTAACAGGATCTGGATTTGATTCTGTCTCGTTAAAACAAGGTCTGGTAAATGTTGCCTCGTTAAACAAGGAATCTGGATGATGAATATGTGTTTGTAACGAGATGTAAACAGGCTCTTGATGCCAAATGTTGGTCCCTACGCTGTGATGTGAGTCGATATGAAATATGCAAACAATAACAAATAGGATCTTTGAATAACTAAATCGTCTAACTTGTAAATGATTCATTTACATCGTATTTATATTAAACGAAAGGGTACGAGTAAACAATGTGTCGGTTAAGATTTGTAACCGTTTGTAACCGCCCCTTAACTACCCTATAACCGTTTTTGGCGGTTGTAACTGCTAGTAACCGCTAGTCGGTTATTATCTTTGAGATAAGCAAGTTTGGTCCTTTGAGGTTGAAGCAATGGCGAGATTATAAGTCTTCACTCGCACACCTTTCGGAAATGATTTCAACAGGGAGGTAGGTGCACATGATACTACATGCTGGGTTGGGAGCCATATGCTATAAACAGGAGGAAAAGGGTTCCGACCATCAGTTACATACAAATACAGTAGTTCATTCGTTAGTTGTGATATTTTGCAAGTTTTTGAGATGGGATTCAAGGGTGTGACTGGACATATTTTGCAACCATATTTGGCTGTGATATTAACAAGAGAAGGGCACATAGGATTTATATATGAGTGTGCTTCTTTGCAATCGGTTTCATCACAACGTAAAGGAAATGTACATGCAAATTCTAATCCACAATCGATAGGAGGGGGACGCATAACACAGTTTGTCCATGTGAAAGGTGCGTCGAGATCAATGAGGTAATAAGGCTCATATGGTGGGATAGACCAAGAAAATTTGTGAATAGATGTTTTGGCATCCTTGAATATGGGTATAACTGATGTATTAAATAAAAACTATCCTGGGATAAGACATCATGAGACAACGATACTAGTATGATAAACGAAAAGTATCGTTATGAGATGCATCTTAAAAGTTTTGAACTTGTTAACAAATTAAGTTTGTGTATGGTTGATTAGCGCATATATGTGCATTTATGTATAATGTCCAGGATATACTTAGATTTACGTTACCATAGCTGTATATACTTAGATTTACGTTACCATAGCTTTAGTTAAGTATACTCATAATACACAAATCAATTAAATTGCTTTGATGTTACTTAATAGCCAACATGTATGGTGAATAATAAAAAGGCCATGTTGCACAATTTTATTAATTATTGGCCTTATCAAGTGATATTATATAGCATAAAATTTGTAACGGTATGAAAAACTAGTGCTTATGCGATTACATGCAAATTTATAGTCTTGATTTATTTCAGAAACCTTGATTTCTCTATATTGTGAGAGACTCAGCTTAATCACACAATTTTCTGATTTAATGGATAAGATAAAACATTAAAAAGGATTAATGTCCACCTCTATCACCACATCTCTTTCAACTAAAACACATTTTCATCCATGTTTTTTGAAAGAAAAAAAAAACATATCTTAAAAAGCGTAAACCATTAAAAAATCACGCAATCTTGACGAGCATTTAATTTATTAGACAATGAAAACCCCGAGGTATTATATTGTATTGATGAAGTATTTATAATGCAATACATGATAACTTAAAACCTTAATGGACCTCAAGCCCACTAGTCGGGCTTGGGCCAAACATCTCATTTAATATTCCACTGCAATCTGAGTGGCGAAATCGCGAAAAATCGAATTGGATGAGAAAGCTAAATGAACATGAAAGCAATAATAGTTTTGTTGATAAAGATGTTCGACAGCAAGCGGAGATAAATCTTCATGTGCAGCAGCAAAAGCAAATTAAAGCGGTAGCAAAGCAAAAGAAAATAATTAATTTTGATGAAAAACATCCGACAACAAGCGGAAATTAATCTTCATCATGCAACAGCAACAAAAGCAAAGAAAAAAATAAAAGCAAAGAATAGAACTTTCTTTTTACAGAATGACTTTCGGTGCGTGGTGGCGCGTCCGATGGTCGATTTGAGGTGATTCAAGATGGGTTTATGCAAAATTGAGAAGCGATCCGAGTGGCGAAATCGCAAAAATCGAATTGGATGAGAAAGCTAAATGAACATGAAAGCAATAGTTTTGTTGATGAAGATGTTCGACGAAGCGGAGATAAATCTTCATGTGCAGCATCAAAAGCAAAGTAAAGCGGTAGCAAAGCAAAATAAAATAATTAATTTTGATGAAAAACATCCGACAACAAGTGGAGATTAATCTTCATCATGCAAAAGCAAAGAAAAAAATAAAAGCAAAGAATAGAACTTTCTTTTACAGAAGACTTTTCGCCGGTGCGTGGTGGCACGTCCGACAGCTGACGGAGCTGATTAAAGATGGGTTTTATGCAGAATTGAGAAACGAAGAGAATGACGCTAATCAGGAGAGTTAACTCCAGATGATGAATAATTTATGGCCAAAATAGTACACGAACATGTTTTTGGCTGAAAATTGCAAAAAAAAAAAAAAAATTGGGAAGGGATAAATGGTGGCGGCTAGGGTTTGACGGAGGTGACATAGAGGAGGTGGATCAACGTAGCCACCTAGGTATGATGATCCAACCTGCTTCGATACCATGTTGAATAATGTAAACCTCGTAGGTTATAATGTTTACTGAGACATAAAATATAAAGGTTACATAACCTCGAAACCCTAATGTATCCAAACCCACAGACGGGCTCTAGCCTTATAATCTATTGCCTAGTATTCCCTCGCAATTTGAGTGGCAAAATCGCGAAAGCTCGAATTGAAGTGTAAACCAATTACTAAATAAACAAAAATAAAGATTGATATCTTGATAACGACAACTGTCTGTACTTATAACGGCACGTGACGGATCATCCGATCGGTGGAGGCTGCGATTCTGGTATGCTTTTCTTCAGAATTTTTATGAATCCACGGTCGCTAATGGCGCCCGCTAACTCTATCGCGGCTTAAAAGTTATAAGCAAAACAGTGAGCGGTTTTGTTTTCCGAATGCTGTTGCTTGTTCCGGCATGTTACGGTGCATCCCTACGGCTACTATTGCGATTCCAGTTTGCTTTTCTTTGGAATTTAATTACTGGTCATGGTCACGATCTTGTCAGTTAATTTCTTAAGGTTTACGAGTTATGGCCTAAATAGTGGGTTGTAGTTTTATTTGTTATTTTTTTAGTACGGTTAACGATGATGTCTAAGGTTTGATGGGGTGGTGTTGAGGTGGCCTCTCAAGATTATCGACCATGTCTTAGAATTAGACAATGAAAACCTGTAGGTGTTATATTTTATTGATGAAGTATTTATAATGCAATACATGGTAGCATAAAACCTTAATGGACCTCAGTAACTTTCATATTTTTTTAACAAACTTTTTTTTTCGGTGCAGTATCTTGCCTGATGTATCACTTGTGATATAATACTAATTTGTAAGTTGGAACACTCAACATTATTTCCTAAAACGAGTATAAAAATTTTTGTGCAACTCCAAATGACTCATCATTTTTAGCATTAGAAAATATGCATACTTAACATTCCAACTATGTATCACACATAGTTTTTGAACCTCCAAATCAACATAGTTTATTCATACAAGTTGAATGTTCAAACTTATAATTAGTATTATATCACAAGTGATATATCAAGGAAAATATTTGGAGGTTCAAAACTATTTGTGATAAATAGAATTATGTTTTATAGTAAAATCCATTTGATGAATCACATGTGATATAACATCTATCTATAAGTTTGAATACTCGGGATGATGTCGTGGAAAGAGCATAAGTATTTGTGTAAAATTTAAAATGATTAATATTTTAGCATAAAAATACACATCTTAGGGTGCGTTTGGTAAAGGTATATGGAATGGGGTTATGGGTTTCATACCGATTAAAGGTGTTTGTTTAGTGGACACATAAATGAAATGGGTATAGTATAGCCATAGACTATTTACCCACCAATTTTGTGTTTATGAAATCCATCTCTGTGAGCCCCTATCTTTTCGCTACAAAATCAAATGTCTATAAACTTTTTCATATCATATTTTGTCATCCAAACATAAACAATCGTATTGATACATTTTTCATATCCATTGTCATTCTACCCATACCAAATCCGTTCGCATTGTGATTCCTATCAACAAACCAAACGGCCCTTTATAGTTTTTCAACCACATATCAAACATAATTGTGAGACACCCAAATCAATATAGTTTATGTATAGAATTTAGAGGAAATAAAAGATATTTTTGAAAGTCAAACTCATTTAACGTATCACATTTGATATAACACTAAACTGTAAGTTCGAATGCTCAATATGTTATCGTAAAATGAGCATAAGTATTGGTATATATCTTCAAACGATTCACAATTTTTGTATTGAAAAGTACACATTATAAGTTGCCCAACTATAGATCACACATAATATTTTTGAACCTCTAAATCAATACGGTTAATCCATAAGCGTTGTCGAACAAATTGATATTCAAACTGTTTGATATATCACTTATAATATAACACTAATATGTAAGTTCGAACAATAAACAATTTGTCATAAAATGGGCATAATTATTTGTATAAAACTTCAAAAGATTCACCATTTTTGCATCTATGTCAATATGTTCTCTCTTGAATCTAAAATTAGTATTATATCACATGTGATATACCAAGAGTGTTTGAATATAAAAAAATCATATATTTTTCCAATTTCTATAAATAGATTGCAATGATTTGAAAATGATGAATCATTTAAAATTATACACACATACTTATGCTAATTTCAAAACAAAGATGTTAAGTGTTCAAATTTATATATGAGTGTTATATCACTAATAATATACCAAGAAAAATATATTGTACCAAGAAAAAAACTAAAAGTACCAAATAAAACCCAAAAATGTTTGGCGAAAGTATATGAAAGTGCCCTTTATTTAAAGATAATTAAATACTAAATCGAAAATGTAATTTTGTAAATTAACGATTCTGCTATCGCATATAATTTTGTAAAAAAAAGGGTGAAAGTGGTAACTAATTAAAAAAAAGAAGAGTGAAAAAGGTTTAAGATGTTTTCAAATGTTCGATTTTGTCCATTAAATTATATAATTAAAAAAAGCAAGAGTATGTGATTGACATCTTTAGAAATGGGATCACTTTAGCTTTATAGCTTCCAAATTTATATCAAGACACTATGATAATCGGAAATAAAGTGTAGTATTATAGTAACACTCAATAAACCACTACAACAAATGGTGTAATCATACACATGGATTGAGGCATGTCTTCACGGTTTTAGATGTGTTGTAACTAAAAGTACACGCATGAGGATAGCGTGGTAAATGTTGATGTCAAAAATGTTTCACAATCATTTAACGTGGACAAACTCAGTTAATTGTGACACCACAGAAGGTGGAATTTGATAAAAAAATTCTACGCTTTTTAAAGTGGAAAAGTTTCAAAAGTGCACACCCATATTATAAGAGATACAAGAGATTTCATACCACACATACAAATTAGGCTTCATACAAATCTGTAGCACATACAAGAGATTTCATACCACACATAGAAATATGTAGCATATCGTACAAAAGATTTCATACCACAAATTTTGTTTCATACAAATCTATAGCACATACAAATCCTGCTTCATCAATATAAACATAAGATTTCATACCACTAACTATTTGTTAAGCTAATATAAACCATGAAACACATATTAAAGATTTCTAATATCATTGAAAGCGCTTCGTCGATCTTCAGTGAAACACATCTATACAACCGCGGTCATGATGAATCATGAAAACCATTCAATATACAATACACGTGAGTGATTGAAAAACTAATACACGACCTCTAAAGAGCCTATCAGCTTAACTCATCCACCAAAAGCTTATCTACCACTAAAAACAAATCAAACTTACAACAAATCATTAGCAGCTTATCCAACACATGCTCACACAGATTCAACTACACCACACACCAAATTCCTAACGCCATCTTACACCTACTCACAATTAAATATAATGACAACATATTATACCTTTGATGCAATCTGAAATTGAAAACCCTAGCTGCTACAACTTGACCAATCTAACTACCTAATCGCTCTACAACTAATTTAATGATGATGTCAAATAACAACAGCTTATTAGCATCATTTATCCTATTATATTTTTATTTTGTATTATTTTATATAAGAATTGATACTTAATCGCTTGCTTTTGTAAATCTCGCTTATGAACAAGCATTTGGTGAAAGTTAGCTATTTTGAACGTAAATTGGAGCAAAATAGATCAAGTTGCTAAAGTCTGCTGAATCGAAGGATGATACACCGTATCATTCTAGACTGATACGCCATACATCAAGACTTAGACGAATGTGAAGACCATTGCTTGACTTTGAAGAATATGCTGCATGGAATTCTTCCTTGCGTCGTATATGAAACCTTGGTTAACACAAACATTTTACTTATCTGCTCACGATACGCCGCATAAATACTTTGACATGCGTCGTATCAACCTGAAGACTTCACCAAGAAATACCAAGATTACAAGACACATACGCCGTATCAAGACTGAAGATCCGCCATATCATATGACGGTGTACGAATATTCCAGAATAAAATAATCTTGGACCCCATGCGAAGTTACCCACATACGGCGTATCGAGTAAAGCGATCACGCCATATCGATCTGCCGTTTCTAGAATGTATAAATACAGGAACGGCAGCCTCATTCAACACATACATAATACCACAGAAGGCGACGACGAGACCACACAAGACAAAACCAGAAGAAGAATTCAGAGGCATAAATAGGTCTTGTTAGTGCTTTAATTCATAGGTAAATTTTGCTTTATTTGTATTGGTACTCTTTAATCTATCAGGATTGTGTGCCTTGTCTCCAATGTTTGACTCGCATTTAATCTGACTTCCCATCGATTATAAGTTTCTTTGATGTTTATTTGGATGTTCATGCGTTTGTTTTGATTACTTACATAGTTTATCGTGCCCTGTCAACCTTAAGCTCGCACAATTACTTCATTAATTGCATAATTAATGTAAGCCCTATCGGGATAAATAATATATAAACTTATTAATCATTAAAGTGGTCTTAATGCAGGTTGTAACATATTGGATTTCATAAACACATCATAACATATAAATTAGGCGTATGGTTTGAAGGTTTAGAGAGAAAGTAGAAGATGGGAGCCTTTCTAGAGAGAAAGTAAACAAAGAGAAAGGTTAGATTAGAATGAAAGGTCCAACCCTCACCTTGGGAGGTAGAGGGTATTTATAGTTACATACTACACGTCCTCCTACGGATGTGGATCGAATATCAGATGGGTAAAGACCCGTCTGTCCTCCACGGTGTTACACTAAACTATACTACGCTCAAACTAACTAATTAACTACTAAATAACGTAACTAACGACAAGTATCGAGCTAACTTATGCTAGACTATAATTGGGGTGACCGACACTTTAACATGGAATTTCCAATTCCTAACAATCTCCCCAAGGGAGGTAACCTCATGAAATACATTTTCATCCTAGCATTCTATTCTTGACTTTGTTCTTGAGCTCATAGACTTCAATTCTTCAATTCCACAATCTTTGTGCTTTAGTAGCGATTCTTCAAAATCCGCATTGATTTGTACTTTTAGTGGAGGCTCAGAGTGATCTACATCTTTGATGATCTTTGAGCTTATAGAGATCATCGGCCACAACAAATCTCAGATCACCCTTTATTTTGTTGCCATCATGTGAAGTTGTAACTTTCGGACCGACATGCTCACACTTTTGGATCATGACATCTTTCCATCGAGTAGCGAAAGTTTCTTGGTTCATGATACTTGTAGCAACAGTAGCGTAGCATAGTATAAAAATATCGAGCCAGTTATGTAGATATGCACTTGTCATGATGTTCTTGATTAAGTGTGGATCTTTGAGCATGCGGCTTTTGGATTGACTTCTCAATTACGATCGGTAATCGTCTAAATGTACCGCAAACAACAGTTAGCAATAAAACACACAAAAGTGTCTTTGATCACTTTTGTTGAATTGAGTATCTGACCCACGGTTCCCCATTGATCAAGACAAGTATTGCTCGTGATCGGTATAATTCAAGAATCTTCTTGACGAGGTTTCGCAGTTGTTCTAGTTGTTCTCAATCCGAACGTCTCAAAGAAGACAACACGGAGTGAGTGAACCAAAAATTGAGATTTCTTGATTGATAGAAAATGATTTGAAAACAATCGCGTATTTCTTAAGATAAAGAGTTTTGCAATCGACGAAGGTTTTATAAGAAAATCAATTTTCAATCATAAATACCCTTTTAATTTTGAAAGATTAATACACGTCGATGTGCTAGAGAAAAGAATTGTTGAGCACAACGACGGTTTTCAAAGGGATCCGTCAATCCATTTCTGGACCAAGGTTGATTCAAGAAAGAATCGCCCCATTGTTTCTATCCAGTTGTCACAAGCTTGATCTTTTGAAAAGATCTCACATGTCACCCACCAAGAGCTTGTTTGATGTTGGCTCTGAAGGATTTCCATCTTCATCGTGAATATTTTTACATATCACTCGGATGTTCGCAATATCACAAGGATAATCGTGGGACTCTTAATATATTCTTACATTCCACATTGTGTGAAACAAGAAGTCTTCATTAACTTTTTGTCCTAATGAGATATTGTGGATGATCTCTGGCTCTAGACACGGTTGTGCATTTTGGTTCCTATCTTCGGAGACTAGGGAGGGTCTCCTTCTTCAATATCAACAATCTTTAAGAAAGTCGATAGATTATGTAGGTTCCCATGAGAGTGAAACAAGTCCTTTTAAGAGGAACTTGAGTAGCTTGGGAAGTTTAGTGCGGTGCGTCACCTGGTTTATGACGTCTTGTCTTCAATACCAGCTACCTTAGTAAACACCAGTAGCATATGTATTGAACCCGATTTACCTAAGGTTGAATTAATGGAGGCTATTTCTTTTCACCCTTCTTCACATTCAATTATTTTCATTCTTCACCCCTTCAAGCTTACTGAGACTTCATTACTAGAACCTTGTTGGGTTTATTCCGGTTCTAGCTCTATCTCGATCCACACTCTTCCCATATTCTCATTTTCTCCTTTTTTTTATCATACCTAAGGACTACACTATCTAGTGGATTGTCCTGGGTAGATCCCTCCGGCTTCTGCGGATCGTGGGAACAAATACCTAACCTTACCATCCTTGTAACTCCATACATAAAGTAAAATGGTCGGTCTTTTAGTACAGTTCATTCCTTCTCGAAACCAATTGAAAATCATTTGGAAAATCAATCAAGGTACTTGTGATACGAGATCAAAGGATTTTGTACCTTAATAGTTTTGATCATTTAGAAAACCTCCCCTCAACATGTGCATATGATTTAGAAAATGTTTAGCACATGGAGGCAAGAGGACTTTGAAATATTTTCTTTTATCACAATTTTCATAGAAAAGCCATTTGATTTTCTTTGGTAAATTCTCCCCTCAATATGTGCGTAGGATATTTGAAATCATTTTATCACATAGAGGCAAGAGTTCTTTTAAGCACATTTACGATCACACAAGCCATTAAGAAACCATTCGCTCCTCCTCAATATGTGCATCAATATATGAAAGAGTTTAGCACATATTAGAGAGAGCCACACATTGAATCAAATGATCACCTTTATCAAATTTCATATTAAATCACAAATTCTCCCAGATCAAAAATATCAAACCCTTTGAGATTTTGGATCCCAAGTGATTTAATAAGGTTTAGAAAACATGGGAGAAAATGCTTTGGTTTAAATACTCTTCTGGTTTTTAGATAAATGCTCCTCCTCAATCATGTGCATCATGTATTTGAAATAGTTTGGCACATGGAGGCAGGAGTGCCTTTAAAGGACTAAAACAAATTTGAGATTTAAATCACGATCTCTCCCGATCAAAATATCAAACCATTTGAGATTTGTGATCCCAAATGATTAAATCTTTTAGAAAAATTTGGGAAAGGCGTGCAAGATTTGATTTTGAAAATGATGATAAGGACCAGTTTAGACATTAAAGATTGTTAGTGTCGGTATGATTGTTTTAAGAGACCTTTAAGTAAAATAAAACAATTTCACAATCAAACAAGAACATAAAAATTTTCATTTTGAAAGATCTTGATTCTAAAGAAAATCATACCATGACATAACATTAAATCTTTAGATCACCACTTATTATCGTTACAAAACGGACTTTTTGATGAAATATCGTTTGAAAATATTTAATTTGAAATCACTTAAGATTTGACAAAACAAAGTCCGGTTGATTTCAAAACTTTGAATCCGATTTATTTTCAAAACAATATTTTTCCATTTTCAAAACAATATTATTCAAAGTTTTAGAAAATGGTATCATCACTATTATCCACGCACAAAGATCGTTAGGTGGAGAATCATAAGTTGCTTCGTTGTTGTTGAAATGATGAAAGAAAACCGTGCAAGCAATGAGACCTCGAAGTTGCATCTATCGTGCCAACTATCCATGGAGAGATCTGATTAAGCTCGTTTCTTCTTTGTAGACCCAAGATATAGTTACCCTTTCCTTCGGCATCCAATCATCTTCATTTGTGGGATCGGATCGGGAACATTCTTATATGCCATGATATCCGTGCATCGTTAGTGAACATACACACGGATATATGGTGGTCGACATCACCTAAACAAAGAATCAACTAATAAAAGTCAATCCAACATATCAATCGGATCATATCGTGCATGGGAATAATGTGTTTATCAAACTATAATCCTCTAATCCTAACAATCATATCCTAGATACCTAGTCCTTCAACATAGGTAAACATCTTTTCGATTAAGCACGAGGGATAATTAGATGAGTTCGTTAGATGATATAGATTTGAAAAATTCTCCCCTCAATCAATGACTCTTTCTCGAAAAGTTTAAAAGCGAAGTCATTGATTGAGTTTTCAATTTTACGAAAACTCGAATCGATTGATTTTCAAACAACTCATTTACCACCACTTTTGAAAACAACAAATATTTTTTGAAGAATTTTAGACGGAAAAACATTTGTGTAGGAACAATCCTTTAACATACTTTCCTCAAATAGTTTTAGGATAAGTGCAATTTAGTAAAAATCGTTTAAGCGTAGCACTTTCCTTCTTTGAAAAATGGGTTGCTATCGTAAATAATAGTGCCATAGTTTAACCACAGTTGATCACGAAATAATCAGTAAGCCATATTTTGAACATGTTTAGAAAGAAATATTTACACTTCCTGCTCGAACTTCATCTAAAGTCCCGTGCCATTATTGAATGACATTTCTAAGACCGTAGATGTTATCGATACCGAAGACATGTCTTGAGAAACAATATTTTTGGTATTTTTAATTTTATGATTTCTATGGGTTTTGTTGGTTTTATAATTTTCTATTTGGTTTTCGATAAATATATACAAAGATAGAAAAATAGTTTAAGAGGATGATGATACGAGTACCGAGAAAAGGAAATCGCTCAACAGACTTTGAAGAAAATAAAGTCATCATCTCTTAAACTTTCACCACCAAAGCATTCGAGGCTCTAGAATCGTCATAAGAACTTGAGCCTTCAAAGGTGAATCTTTGGCGACTTCCCCAAACCGACAAAATAAGAATAAAGACCATTTCCCAAAAGTAGAAATGAATAAAAAAACGGTCTCATTAAATGAAGCTCGGCACCCCAAAGAATTCAAGAACACCGAAGTAACAAGTTGAAACATGGATCATCGCTGCGGTTATCAAACCCGGAATAAATGATTAAGTTCGAGATCACATGAACTTGTTGTGCATCCCGATGTACACATTACTCTTCGAGATTGAGCGATTGTTCATTCAGAGAACCATATATCAACATCTTCATTTCACCAAGTGCATTCCACTATCTTCCATATAACCAATCAACCCATTATGTACACAAGTACCCAACCGTGAGTAAAAACAACGATATCACAAGTAGCAATTATCGGAATCATCATTACATCGTGTACATGAAACACAAACCGGAAGCACTTTATCATAAGTCATATAGAAGATGTCGATAAGCAATATCATCTCATGTTTCAAATATTCTTCTCATATTTCTTTCTCATGAAGGTCGAGTTAACACATACCAAAAGTATCGAGACCACTTAAACCCAAATGGTTGGAATAATGCATCCTTCCCCAAATAGTTGGAGTATACATCCTTCCCCAAATAGTCGGAATAACACATCAAAGGCTACGAGTTAAACATCGAGTTTCTCTGCAGTTATGACATTTGTCTTTCCGGATTACTTCAATGAGAAGAAGTATTAAGTTCATCACGTGTACTCATTGTGTGTTTAAATGTATATCTCCTTCCCTTTTTCTCGGTTTTGATACCTCGTAATCAAGAACACATTATACATGCCAAACACTCTTGAAATAGAGAAGAACAAACAATTAGCTCAATCAATCACGTGAGAATCAACTTACATGAAACTCTCTCGACTATCTTTATCAACCCATATGTAGACAACTTGAAGTGACCACTAAAGAAGAAAAACCGATATACCAAACTTGAAATCAAGTCGAATTCCCCACTTGTATCTTAAGCTTGCACTTAATGATGGAAGAGCGGTGTTGAGAATTTATGAACCAAGCAAATCACTAAGTGCTCGATACTCAACCAAAGTATGAGACATTAACACCTCTTGCGATTATCCACAACGACATCTGCGTGTGACACCGATTAAAACAACGTAACTCCTTAAAGTGATAGTTAACGTGTCTTCAATACATCCCGATTGCGGTAACTAGATAAACCAAGTCTTCAACTCAAATACTTAAGCGAGCAAGTTTATCAAATAAGAACACGCCTTAGTGAAAGTCAACTTCAATAACTCAAGTAATCAACTTATGTCAAATGTCCAACACGTGAATAAACATACAATCGGATGTACATTGATCCACTCGATTGAACCGAACAAATGATTCCTCAACATCAATGAATTCTTCCTAAGGTATACATGTAGAGAATGATCCGGAAGATTCACCAATAATGTCTTGAGCGGATGAGGTATTCATTTTCCTTAATGTTCATGTGGTTGATATATAGCATGCACATTGAGAGGAACCATAATCCGTGAAGATTTGACAAAGGAATACCAAAGAGCGGATCATTATTCAATAGTGCAACTACAATATTATGATAGTCATTATCAACGCCTTGTGAAATAACTGAAGATAAGGTTTCTTGAGAATTCCGAGAAGTACTTCTTAGATGGTGAGTCAGTAGGAACCGGAGCATGAGCTTCAGAAACTGGATGATCAACATTCGTTGGAGGTTGGAAGTACTCATAAAACATATATCTTGAAAAACAATGAATCCCAAATAGTAAATCCCAGTTTTCCTTAGTGAGTGAAGACATTAGGTGTTGGAGAGTCGTATGACCATAACTCAAGCATCCATCAACATGTAGTATATTCCCTCTTTTCCCCCTCAAAAATTGCAAATGAAGTTTGCCATTTTTGATTAGTCAAGTGAATAAGAATGTATACCAATGAACGGAGATCCACTTGAGGATTGAATGAGCATGGAAAAACATGAAGCTTGTTGATGAGTATGATCGTAAAATGAATATTTCTCTTCTTCGAAGATAAAGCGCCTTGGCGTACACTTTTCTTTTCTTAGAGGAACGGGGCACGAAGTGTTATCTCACGCGCCATAATGTTGAAGTACGAGGCTGAATCGATGTGAGCAGGCGTCATAGCCGAATGAATATCAAGATTGAGTTACTTGAACTCTTGAGTTATGAGATATCAATCCATTTGTAATCCATACTTTAAGCTAGTCCATGTAGTGAAGGATCAAGTATCATGGCGAGTAAGGACTACCGCACTTATATTACAAACTTGATTGCATATATTTTGGTTAGTGACATTAGTATCCAAACCCTTTGGGGTTTCACGGTCAAACTTGATTTTGTCATTGGTAAATGACTTTCGGTAGGCATCCACCTAAGTCCAACATCCTTAAACATTTTACCGCATGGAATCCACTTATGGAAAGGTCTAGTATTGGTGACATTCTTATGCACAATCGAAGACTTATTGGTATTCCTAGACTCCAAAGATTTAGTAGTCGATCCATCTAGGTGGAGTTTTAGGTTTGTTTTGGATCATAACATGTTGAACCTTAGCCATGTTAGTAGCCTTAGTGGATTGTACCTTAGCATGTGAATAAGGAAAATGTTTCTTATTCGTAAAAGACTCGAATTTCTAGTTTCATTTTCACATGCTTAGCATTCTTCTTCATATAACTACTTTTAGATGCAAGCCAGCCCCTAGTCTTTTGAGTGTTCCTAGGTAATGGTTTACAACTACTAGCGATGCCTTGAAATCTCGTGGAATGCATCACCCTAGGTCTTGCACCTAAAATTCCGTCTTTTGAATCATGCCTTTTCCTAGCTTATTCTAGATAATAGTTCTTCCACAAGTCATTTATGTCATATGAATTAGGTTTTAATGCTTGGTTTTGACACGCTTTTGAACTAATCCTAGAGGTCTTGGAAGTAGAGTGGCTACTAGCAATTGCCTTGAAATCTCGTGGAATGCATCACCCTAGGTCTTGCACCTAAAATTCCGTCTTTTCGAATCATGCCTTTTTCCTAGCTTATTCTAGATAATAGTTCTTCCACAAGTCATTTATGTCATATGAATTCGGGTTTTAATGCTTGGTTTTGACACTGTTTGAACTAATCCTAGAGGTCTTGCCGAAGTAGAAGTGGCTACTTGTTGAGGGTTAACGGAGCTAGAAGCCTTATTCTTAGGTAACTCAGTGCAATGGTGGTTTTGACAAAACTTGTTTCACATCAACTTGGGAGGCAAACCGTGTTTTTGAAAATTTTGTTCTTTCAAATTTAAATGCGTAGGGTCGCCTAACAATGCACCGGTCTCTAATGGAATGAGAAACTTGCTTCCCCAAGGTTGATTGTTTTGTAAACTTAGTGTTCACACTTTTCCCTACAGTTTTCCTAAGCTCATTTTCTAAAGCAACAATAGCGAAACTCTTTTCCTGAAGTTGAGCTTTGAGATCATCAATTTTTGCTATCAAAGAGTTTGTTTGTTCTATTGACTTAGTTCTAGATTCTTTGACAGAGTCACTTAGTTCTATGTGATGCTTTCTCAAAGACTCATTTTCCTTTAGTAATTTGGCCACACAAACCGTTAATTCATCATTTCTCATTTGAGTATCATCAATAGTATTAACATCAGAATTACTTGTAACCAAATAACTTTTCACATGCATATTAGAAATATGTTTCTTCAAATTGTTGATAGTATACTCTTTGTCTTGAAGCTGAGCTTTCAAAGTGTTAATTTCAAAAAGTTCACGGAATTCAGGAAGTTCGGATTTTTACATGGTTTGTTAAGTTGGAAACTTTCTTCTTTACTCTGTATCGCAATTTCAAGTGAAATACAATGTTTTTCAAGTTTTGAGAATTTGTTTGAAAGTTCATCAAAAGCCTTTTATCAACCATATCATTTGTTTTGAAGTTATTAGACTCACCTCAACTAAGGAACATTTATCGAATCATGTTCAAGATTAAGATCGGTTGTTTAACTACTTTAGCGGATGCACTATGTTGAACGATAAAGGGTACCTCATTACATGACACCCGCTCAATTTTTGGTGTTATATCTTCATCCACATCATGTGTAACAAGAGTCACCGGACCGCTATGAGCTTATCTATCTCGAGCCTCAGATTCGATGTCAACGATCCATCATCGGTGCTTTACCCGACTCATCATTATTAGTAGTCTCGACATTACGCATTCAAAGAACACCCGATTCTTCAATGTATACATTACCCAACTTATCACAATGATCTCTAAATCTGCACGGACACTCATCCACTTTTTCATCATGCGAGTAACTTCCTCAATATACTTCTCCACATTATCCATGAGATGGATAAGTGTCTCTATGAACACGCTAATTTCTATTCCAAAGTGTCTCTTGAAAGATATTTCATTCATGTCTTGATCATAGTCGATGTGAATTCCCTTTAATGAATGACCAAATGTTTGTAGATCACTTGAAGTGCAAAGACTAGAACTATCCTTTGAACCTTCTCTTTGTCAAGTTGTAGCTCCAATTGCTTGAGGTTTAACAACACAGTTCTCGCATGTGGATAAGTCCCGACGAAGAGGGCAATACATGTTCGTTCCTTTGTTATGTGTAGAAGTAACATGAGGAGAGTGAAGTTGTTGAAAAGGTTCAATCTCTTTTGCATGACATTCTCGTGGCACGAGCAGGTGCAAATCTTTCTCATTTGACTCGAGCATGAAGAACTCAAATCATCATTGATTGATTCCAACATCTTTAATCGATTCGATGTAGCATTCATTATTATTTTTGTCCACAAGATCATACAATTTAAGCACTTCGAAATCACTGGGTCGAGAGAGTAAGACATGATGTGGTAGTATGCACGGATTTTACAAGTCTATGATTTAAACCGAGAAATAGAATCTTCGCAGGATTTTACTAAAATCAAGACGAAACCGTTAAGCAATGACCAATGCAATGTGTTAAGATGGTCGATGATCAACACAATGGTAGACAATTGTGTGTTAGGACATATGATTGTTTGTAGGATTAGCGGAGATGTTGTTTGGTTGAGATTTGGATAGGTTTATGGCCGCTTTTACGAGAAATTTAGGTCAAAAACATAAAAACCTCAATAACTTCGTTGGAGCGGATTTAGGCCTCTAAGGTTGACCCGAATCAAATTAATTCGCGTGCCATTCTCCTCGTTCTCACGGTCGTTTTGATGGGTAGAACATCGAAAACGGAGTTACGGTTCAAAAGTTATGGCCGTTTGAAGTTTTGCCGGAAAAGTCAACAAGTCACTAGAGTGACAAGTCGCTAAGTCACCAAGTCACTAACCACAGTAGCTATGAACCAAGTCGCTATGAACCAAGTCGCTAAGAACCAAGTCGCTAAAGCACCAAATCACTAAACATTCAAGTCGCTAAAGAGCAACTCGCTAAGTATCCAAGTAGCTAATGTCAAGTCGTTGGGAACAATAAGTACAAGTCGCTAGAAATAATGAAAGCAAGTCGCTAACCACACCAAGTCGCTAGCGGTAGTGGAGAATCCACTAACTTGTACTGCTTTGTCGCTACGACTAACACTAGAACTCGCTTAGAAATTATCAAGCAAGTCGCTACGAAGAAATTCACAGCGGACTCAAGTCGCTACCTTGAAAAACTTCAAAACACACTTTTCAATCCAAAACAAGCTCAACCACATTGATTCAAGCTTTCCAAATCAACACCCACACTTACAATGATTCTAAACATAAAAGTACACTCAAAATTCAAACTTAAACACAAGAAATGATCCAAATGATGCAAAAACCACTAAACTTTTTCAAACTCAAAAACCAACTAAAACCACTAGAAATCTAAGGATATGTAAGTGAGATGATCAAACCATGGCTCTTGATACCATTTGTAACATATTGGATTTCTTAAACACATCATAACATATAAATTAGGGGCGTATGGTTTGAAGGTTTAGAGAGAGAAAGTAGAAGAAAGGAGCCTTTCTAGAGAGAAAGTAAACAAAAAAAAATGTTAGATTAGAATGAAAGGTCCAACCTCTACCTTGGGAGGTAGAGGTATTTATAGTTACATACTACCGTCCTCCTACGGACATGTGGATCGAGCATACTGATGGGTAAAGACCCATCCGTCCTCCACGGTGTTACACTAAACTATACTACGCTACAAACTAACTAATTAACTACTAAATAACATAACTAACGACAAGTCTACGAGCTAACTTATGCTAGACTATAATTGGGGTGATCGACACTTTAACATGGAATTTCCAATTCCTATACGAGTTTAATCAATCGTGACATGATTAGTTTGTTGAAAGACTTAAAGAAAGAATCTAGATATCTATGTGCGCCGAGGCTTAGGAATGATATACGTAGACATATGAACAACCAACGAGAAAGACCAGAATTAGTGGTCATCATATATAACCAAGCAACTAAGCGAATAAAATCTACTTTACTATCGTCCATGCCTCTTATCTGCTATAAGTATTCTTATCTGTGTTCGTGCGTGTCAATTGCCTTATTTACAGTTTTACTTAATCTAAACATCGTGCCAGTCTCTCAGTCTGAAAACTCCCTTGTGTTAGATTAGGTTTAATTAGACTAACTTTAGGATTAAAATACTGATAGATATCTAAGTGTTAACATTCCACTCTTAGTGATCGATACTCTACTTACCAACTAGGCTACACTGATCGGGTATACTGCTCGTTAGTGTTTGTTATAGGTTAAGTCAGCTAAATATAAATTTAAAACTTGAATTCACAAAAAGACCTATACAAAACGGAACACATCATTTAACTATCGATTTGAAACTGAAACCCAAGCTGCAACAATTCAATTTAACTATCGATTTGAACTTACAGTTTCGAGAATTTAACAGTGAAGCAGATGAATTAACAGATAAAAGTGGAGCTTACAGTTTAGAGCAGAACTAAAATTAGGATCATATAAAATCGCTATGCCACCACCATTCCCATCATACTCCTCATCTTTACTGTCGTCCCACCTCTACTCCCGTAACTAAATGACACACTCAAATCGACCACCATTATGCATCACCACCCCACACATCCTCCGTAAGCTTGGTATTATCCACAACACAACACGCACCTCTTTCACTGCACCCTCCACCTCCCAACAAACTCTTCGGACTCCCACAGATACTCCGGCGGATCACCTCCTAAACTACTCACATTCACAACCGCACCTTCCACAAATGTAACATTACCGATCAGAACCACCACTTCCTATTGCAACCCTACCTAACCCCCAACCTAAACGCACAATTAACATTGACAACAATCTCACAACTAAGAAAACCCAAGCTAACCTAACATTAGGCAATATGACTAAACTCACAGAACATTCTATGTAAACATGATTATCAAAAAGTAAACTAGAATTGACCTCACAAGTGGTATCTAAGCTACGGATACCTCGTAAATCGCTTTCACATGATAACGAAGGAGGATGAGGTGGCGGAGACGACGATGGAAATGGCGGTGGAGGCGACGGCGGCGAGTAGTCTCCGGTGAAATCGATCAAATTCACAGACACGACAAAATTAGGGTTGTGATTAGTGAGATTAGGATTAGGAAGCGATGAATGTGTTTATGAGTCATTTAATTTTATAAAATTTGAGTAAGTGATGAAACTATTAAAAATAAAATGAATGGAGATATGAAAGAAAGAAAGAATAGTGTTTATATGCTGATTTTATTAGTGTGATTTTGTATTTATAGTAAGAATTTGTGATAAAAAGTGGGCGTATATATTTGATGGTAAAATTAGAGTGAGAAATGGTGCGAATGAGTTATCGAAAACCGCTGTGTGTGGCGGAGCAAGGTTGTTGGATTTTGGATAATAGGAGTGTGTGTTTGGTTTGGATAATGCAATTTAATTGCCTCTTGTATTTTATCATTACGAGGGAAAAGGGAGAATTGTTTCATGAGGACACGTATACAAAAAAAAGTCCACTCTTTTGTTGCGAATTTTCTCTTCTTTAATTTTATATTGAAATATTTGTACACGTTTTTTCTATAGCTTTTGGTATTTTATATCTACACCGAGAATGTGGCTCTTTTAGTATTTACACGCTTGAATGCGGCGGAGGCGGAGCCAGAGGGTGGCTGGCGGGTGCTCGACCACCCCAACCGCCCAACAGCCTCTTCACCAGCTTGATTTCCGCCAACCTTTATAAAGTCTTTAATTTGGCCTATGTCAATAGCCCCTATCTAAACACACCCATGGTTGTTACGTTTCTAAAATGATAATCGTTTGAAGCAGCAATAAAAAAAATGTTTGAAAAGAAAGAGTAATGAGATTCAGGTCTGGTATGAGAAAGAAGAAAGGTTGGGGAAAAAGATGGAGTAATATTTTAATAGATATATGGGTCCCCTAGATATATTTGTGTGTATAATACGGAGTAGTAGTACTTAGGCTACACAACTTTTCGTCAGATAGCATAGTAAATGGGAATCTCATATTTCAATTTTTGGCTCTAAATTGTTTTTATTTTTTTTTAGTTTTCATTGTTTTTAGTTGCTCTATTTTGTTGTTGAGGTTCTTCATAAAAAAACAAATAATGCAAAAAATAGAAGAAGTTGGATACGTAGTTTATTTAGAGATTTTATGTACAATATGTTGGTTTAATCATAGTCACATAAATCAACAAGAAAGGCCGTGAATTGCGATCCAATTCACGTGTTCTTAAATCGTTTAGGAGCCAATCAAGGCTAATAAAATTAACAATCGTAATTTTCGATGCGACTTTTTTTATGTTAATATGTGAATGCGAGGATTTAAAATACCCCATAAACTTTGATATGTAATTGACTATTTCTTATGATTTATGAAATTTGACAAGTATTAAACCATTTTTATATTATAAATGTTAGGATTTTTTAGAACATTTAAGAATATATTAATTATTGGGTACATCGTTCAAAAGCGATCCCAAATAAACATACACCCACTGAACGGATATTTAGGTATCTAGTGAACTGCGATCTTGATCCTTGATCCTGTATTGAAACGATCTCCATTCCATGTGAATATGGGTTTGACAACATTTTAGTATTGGGTGCGGTGATTTAAAGTCATTTTAATAACTTACGGACCTAATTGTAGCCTCATATGTGTTAAAGATCCGTCGTGATGGTTGAATCGTTATATCGGTGGGGTAACTTATCTATAACTTGTATTTTGCTATACAAATTATTTACGACCCCTTAATACAAATTTCTGCTCCGCCTCGAATGCGGCTCTCTTTAGTATTTACACGCTTGCAATTGTGGACTAGTTGGTAGTACACACATTTTAGCGTGACTCGTTGTAAACATTTTAGCCATGCTAGACATGCTATTTAGACTTTGTAATCATGCCTAAATACATGCCTAATGCATAAATTACTTGTACAATTGTATTATTTACTTTCTTTCTTCAAATTTCCACTAATCATTTTTATAAATGAACCAATAAAATCATTAGGTACATTTGTAAGCTTAACTAATAGGCACAACAATCATTTTTCAAATAAAAATCTACCCTTCCAAAACCGTGGAAAAATAAGCGTCAAGATTCTCACTTTTGTAGTAGTGAACTCGTGATGTTATCGAGGATTGGGGTCCTCTCATTTTCAAATCTCTCTCATGTTCTTCTCATGTTAACTTGTTGTCGGATGAAACAATTTTATGGGTCCCATATTTTACTAAGGGTGTGTTTGGCAAAAATAGATTGTGCTGGTGCTGGTGTTGTTGCTGAAAAAGATTATAAAAAAAAAAATTATTTTTATAAGCTACATGAAGTAACCTTTTATTTTCAGAGATTATGAAAGATTATTTTTTTAATAATCTCTCATAAGTTCTGTCTATCAAACAAATATTATTTTTAAGTACCTTATTTTTCATAAAAATAATCTTAAGCCTCAATAATTTTTATAATCTCTCATCAAACATAC